>REGO01000144.1:809530-877363 GCA_010120015.1 Rhombomys opimus
CACACACACACACACACACACACACACACACACCAAAATGAGACAGAGAAAGTGAGTAAAAGAAAATAAATACACATCATATGCATAAATTAAAATAAGTACTTTTTAAAATCACCACCTCATATACTCTGGAAAAGCTGATAATCTATAATTACACTCCCTTGCTTTTGTCTTTATAGACTGCTTTTATAATAAGTTACAGTGAGAGAAATAATATATTAAATACTTCACACTTGTTATAGTCTGAGGCAGGTACTGAACATTCTCAGCATTATGTTTGTATTATGTTTTCTTACAAAGAAAGCAATATGTCCACACACATACGGTGACAGGAATGTGGAATGATGCTCTCAAGTATGATTGTGATTTACACAAAAGCAGAAGTTCTGGACATCAGAGCTAATTTGTTATCACGGGTTTTTTTTTTTCTGCTGCACAATTATATTTGGTGTCATTTCATACTTGAGATATATCTTTGGCTCTGGGTCTCCACAAGATTTAAAAGATAAAGTGACATTTATCCAAAGAATTCTAAAGGGAGTCAAGTACAAAAACAAACAAACAAACAAAATAGAAGACTTGAAGTTTTTATGCACCTCTCCTAAAACTATAATTACCACAAATATTATATTTCTTAATATTCAGATTAAAGACTGCTTTTGAGTGCCTATTTTGAGCCTTATTGTTCAATAAGAAATATTGCTTCTTTAAGCAACACTAGGGCTCTTATTAATCAGTTTCTTTTTTCTAGGGGTTTATTTCTTTTACAAAGATAGGCATGCATACACACCGTTTTGCACACATGTGAGTACAGCTGCCCTTATATTCAGAAGAAGGTATAGAATTCCCTGAAACTGTAGTTTTAGGCAGTTGTTAGTCACCCAGGGATGTGGATTGTAGGAACTGAACTTCTGTCTTCAAAAAATTAGCAACACCTTTAACTGCTGAGCAATCATTGCAGCCTCCAAAGTTTGCCTCTTGTTTGAATTACCCTGTTAATTAATTTTCTCCATATATATGGGGAAACTTGTCTCAACACTATTTGATACCATTTGTTTATAACTTGTAAAATTTTAAATTCTTTATGCAAAATTTTCACAACACTGACACATAACATGATGTAAAATTGAACAGTTGTGCAAATACACTTTTAATTAAAATATTCTGTTAACAAAATATTTGAATTTGATTAATACCTGAGCATGTGAGTTCAAGTCTCTTGGACCTTTATTTTTCCGGTGTGTGCGTGTGTACGTGTGTGTGCATGGGTAGGAGGGTGGGTGAACTCATGCCAATTGTAAGTCTGTATCCATGGAGGTCATAAGCCTCTCTCAGAGCTCTTTGGAGCTGGAATTACAGGCAGCTGTGAGTCACCTAAAATGGTTGCTTTTGCTTTTAACACTTAAACCTCTAGGATGATTCCATAAGTTAGTTTTGAAAAAAGCATTCAACACAAAGAAAAAAACTTACTTTAAAATGAGTACTTTCAGGAAATACTTGTCAGCAGAAAAATAATCTGTGGTACAAAATTAACTCTGAAGTCCAGCACTGCTTGTGTATAAATCACAGTCATATGTGAGGGCACTGCTCCACATTCCTGTTACTGTGTGTAGACATATTACCTGTGGCATATATGTTTAATACACATTTATTAATTATTTAATACACATGATTTAGATTACACAAAAAGTACATTTTATAACTTTTAAATTATTGAAGTTTCCATACTTTTGTGGGTTAGTATTGTCCTTGAACCTGTACACCCTGAGTTCAATCCTGATTTTAGTATAACGTATGTATCCAGTATTAGTTATGACAATACTATGTCATCTGTCAAGTAAGCAGTTTTGTTTTTCAATCTCTCAACAAGCAATTGGGATGTCATGTGGTTAATATTTTTATTTATTTCATTATTTTTTAACTTTATTTTTAATTTATATATTCACTTTACATCCAGATCATATCCTCCTCCTTCATTTCCTCCTGGTTCCGCTCTCCCACCCTTTCTCCACTACCCATCCCCCTTCTCCTCAGAAAAGTGGACCCCACACACCAACCCATGCCAGCACATCAAGTTGCATCAGGACTGAGCTTACCTTCATCCACTGAGGCCAGGCAAGATATCCCAGTTAGGGCAAAGTGATCAAAAGCAGGCAATAAAGTCCATGTCATAGACAGCACCCACTCAACTTACTAGGGAACCCACATGAAGATCAAACTGCCCATTGGTTACATATGTTTACGGGGTCTAGATCCAGTCCATGCATTTTCTTTGATTGGCAGTTCAGTCTCTGTAAGCCCCGTGGGCCTAGGTTAGTTGAGACTGTTAATCTTCTTAAGGCATTCTTGTCCCCTCTGTCTCCTTCTATCCATCCCCAACTCTCTTTCATAGAACTCCCCCAACCTCCCCCTAATGCTTGACTGTGAGTCTCAGCATCTGATTCGATCAGCTGCTGGGTGGGGCCTCACAGAAGACAGTTATGCTAGATTCCTGTCTGTAACAGAGTATTGTTAATGGTGTCAGGAGTTGGCTCTCTCCTATGGGGTGGGTCTCAGGATGGGACAGGCAGTGCTTGAACGTTCCCTCAGTCTCTACTCTACCTTTATCACTTCACATCTTCTAGCAGGGTAAATTTTGGGTAGAAGGTAGTGAAGGTGGATTGGTGTGGTTGATATTTTCATAATCACAGAATGTGGTACAACTTTTGCTCAGTGTTCATCCCATAGTTCTGATTTATTTAAACATTTTTATTGTGAGGCCATCAAATAGTTCTGTTTCTTTATCAGAGTAAGCGTGTGCCCTTCTGATGTATTTCTACCTCTTCTCAGTCTCTGCGAACCCGATGTGCTGCTTTATGTGTTTTTGTTAACATAACTTTCTCTATTTCTTAAGACTAATATCAAATATCATCTTGTTTCTCCTAATAACTTAGGAACATCCCAAATATGACATTTCTCAAGATGAAATACAATTAGTTATTTAAAATAAATAACATTTGCTAACTACTTTACATGAGAAGCAGAGTGTAACATAATAGAGTTAGCTAAGAGAATGAATTGGCTATAATATGTCAATATATGTTTTGAAATATCCTCATCCTAAGGATAGGTGATGATTGCATGGAAGTCATTACTTTGATTATGGATTTAGTAGATTGACACGTTTAAATGCACTGAGCCTTCAATGAAATTTGTGACATCTCATACAAGCAACTTAATGGCCCAACTAAAAGGCATAGAGAAAAAAGAAGCAAATACACCCAAGAGGAGCAAGACTGCTGGAAATACTCAAACTCAGGGCTGAAATCAATCAATTAGAGACAAATTGGTTCTTTGGGAAAATCAACAAGACAGATAAACCTTTAGCCAAACTAACTAAAAGGCAGAGAGAAACAATCCAAATCAGCAAAATCAGAAATGAAAAGGGGGACATAACTACAGACACTGAGGAAATCCAAACAATCATTAGGTCATACTACAAAAACCTATATGCCACGAAATTTGAAAATCTAAAAGAAATGGACAATATTCTTGATAGATTCCATCCACCAAAATTAAGTCAAGATCAGGTAGAAAGATTGTATAGTCCTATATCCCCCAAGGAAATAGAAGCAGTCATTAACAGTCTCCCTTCCAAAAAAAGTCCTGGGACAAATGGATTCAGTGCAGAATTCTACCAGACCTTCAAAGATGTGCTAACTCCAATTCTCTCCAACTAGTCCACAAAATAGAAACAGAAGGAACATTACCAAACTAATTCTATGAAGCCACAGTCACGTTGATACCTAAACAACACAAAGACCCAACAAAAAAAGAGAACTTCAGACCTATCACTCTTATGAACATTGATGCAAAACTACTTAATAAAATACTTGCAAACTAAATCCAAGAACATATCAAAGATATCATCCACCATGTCCAAGTAGGTTTCATCCGAGGCATGCAAGGGTGGTTCAACATAAGGAAATCCATCAATGTGATCCACCACATAAACAAACTGAAAGGGAAAAACCACATGATTATCCCCTTAGATTCTGAAAAAGCATTTGACAATGTCCAACACCCATTCATGTTTAAAGTCTTGGAGAGCTCAGGGATACAAGGCACATACCTAAACATAGTAAAGGCAATATATAGCAAGCATATAGCTAACATCAAACTCAATGGAGAGAAACTTAAATCAATCCCACTGAAATCAGGGACAAGACAAGGCTGCCCACTCTCTCCATATCTCTTCAGCATAGCACTTGAAGTCCTAGCCAGAGCAATAAGACCACTAAAAGAGATCAAGGGAATACAAATCAGAAAGGAAGAGGTCAAAGTGTCACTATTCACAGGTGATAAGATAATATACATGAGCGACCCCAAAAATTCAACCAGAGAACTCCTTCAGCTGATAAACACCATCAGCAAAGTGGCAGAATACAAAATCAACTCAAAAAAATCAGAAGCCTTCCTGTATACCAAAGACAAAAGGGCCAAGAAAGAAATCAGGGAAACAACACTCTTCACAATAGCCACTAGTAACATAAAATACTTGGGGTGACTCTAACCAAGCAAGTAAAAGACTTGTTTGAGAAAAACTTCAAGTCTCTGAAGAAAGAAATTGAAGAAGATATCAGAAGATGGAAAGATCTCCCATGTTCATGGATTGGTAGGATTAACATTGTGAAAATGGCCATACTGCCAAAAGCAATATACAGATTCAACGCAATTCCCATCAAACTACCAACTCAATTCTTTACAGACCATGGAAAAAAGATTCTCAGCTTCATATGGAGAAACAAAAAAAACCCAGAATCTCCAAAACGATCCTGTACAACAACAGATCATCTGGAGGTATCTTCATCCCCAATTTCAGGCTGTACTACAGAGCAATATTAATAAAAACTGCATGGTATTGACATAGAAACAGAAAGGAGGATCAATGGAACCAAATAGAAGACCCAGAAATAAACCCACACACCTATGAATACTCGATATTTGACAAAGAAGCTAAAATCATTAAATGGAAAAAAGACAGCATTTTCAACAAATGGTGCTGGTCCAACTGGATGTCTAAATGCAAAAAAAATGAAAATAGATCCATATATATCACCCTGCACAAAACTAAATTCCAAGTGGATCAAAGGACTCAGCATAAAACCAGATACACTAAGTAGGTTAGAAGAAATAGTGGGGAACAGCCTAGAACTCATTGGAACTGGAGACAGCTTCCTGAACAGAACACCAACAGCACAGGCTCTAAGATCAACAATCAATAATTGGGACCTCATGAAACTGAAAAGCTTCTGTGAAGCAAAGGAGACTGTCATCAAAACAAAACGAATGCTTACAGATTGGGAAATAATCTTCACCAACCCTTTATCTGACAGAGGGCTAATATCCAGTATATATAAGGAACTAAAGAATCTGAAAAGCAACAAACCAAGTAATCCAATTAAAAAATGGGGAACAGAGCTAAACAGAGTATTCACGATAGATAAATATCGAATGGCAGATAAACACTGAAAGAAATGCTCAACATCATTAGCCATCAGGGAAATGCAAATCACAATGTCTCTAAGATTGCACCTTACACCCATCAGAATGGCCAAGATGCAAAACTCAAGTGACAACACATGCTGGAGAGGTTGTGGAGAAAGGGTAATCTTCCTTCATTGCTGGTGGGAATATAAACTGGTACAACCACTTTGGAAGTCAATCTGGCGCTTTCTCAGACAATTAGGAATAGTGCTTCCTCAAGACCCAGCTATACCACTGCTAGGTATATACCCAAAATTTGCACAAGTACACAACAGGGACATTTGCTCAACCATGTTTATAGCAGCTTTATTTGTAATAGCCAGAACCTGGAAACAACCCAGATGTCCATCATTGCAGGAATGGATACAGAAATTGTGGTATTTTACACAATGGAATACTCCTCAGCAATCAAAAATGAGGAATTCATAAAATTTGCAGGGAAATGGTGGGATCTAGATAAGATCATTCTGAGTGAGGTATCCAAGAAGGAGAAAGACAAACATGGTATATACTCACTTATATAGACCTACAAGATATGATAAACATAATGAAATCTATACACCTAAAGAAGATAAACAAGAAATCAGACACAGGGTAAGTTGATCAATCCTCACTTAGAAAGACAAATGGGATATATATGCATTGGGTGTATAACAGAAATCTACCACAGAAGGCATCTGAAAGACTCTACCTAGCATTTTTTCAAAGCAGATACTAAGACTCATAACCAAACCTTCTGCATAGTGCATGGAATCATATGAAAGAACGGAGAGTTAGTATAATGTGGAAAGGATAGGAGCTCCACAAGGACCAAATACATCTGGGCACAGGAGTCTTTTCTAAGACTGACACTCCACCAAGGACCATGTATGGATATAAACTAGAACCTCTGCTTGGATGTAGCCCATGGTAGCTTAGTAACCAATTGGTTTCCCATTGTAAGGGGAACAAGGAGTATTTCTGAGAGGAACTCAATGGCAGGCTCTTTTACCTTCCCACCCCCCGCAAGGGAGGAGCAGTCCTGCTAGGCCACAGAGGAGGGCTTTGCAGCCAGTCCTGAAGACACCTGATAAACCAGGTTCAGATGAAAGGGGAGGAGTCCTCCCCAATCAGTAGACTTGGAAAGGGGCAGGGAGGAGATGAGAGAGAGAGGGTGGGATTGGGAGGAAATAAGGGAGTGGGATGATGCTGGCATAAAGAGTAAATGAAATGTAACTAATAATAAAAAGTGAAATTAAATAATAAAAAAATTTCAAAGTTCCAGTAAGTTTTGCTCCACTATTTCCTCAAAGTTCTAAATAAATTTTAAAAAGTGGGTAAAATTGAGTTAAGAGTTCTAGGGATGGGTGCTGGAGAGATGGCTTATCTTCCAAAGAACCGTGGTTCAATTCCCAGCCCCCACATGGCAACTCCCAACTGTATGGAATGCCATTTCTAATGGATCTGACACCTTCATACTAATGCACAAAAAAAAATTTTTTTTTAATTACTAGAGAAGTTAATCAAAACATATGTGTTCCCAGCTCAAATATAAGAAACACTAGTCATGTAAAATGAATGCTTACTCTGTTTTGTCATCATATTTTTATTACCATTGAAAAGACAGTTAGCTGCTTATGAAATATTTTGCTGCCATAGAGAATGATCTGATCAAAGGAAATCGTTACTTTAGAGAGTATATGCCCATGGTGCTCTCTCCAGGAGAAAAAATAAATAAATGAGAACCACTGTTCTTTCATGGTCACCTCTCCATTCTTCACTGTGGCTCAGAACTCTCCTGAATCTGATCTATGGCCACTGCTACAATGAACAATGACAACAGAAGCAAATTTGCATGTGAACTTAAGTGTAACGGGTTCATTCCAGCATTGTTTTATAGGGACATATGAATTAACATTGTGATGCACAATTGACTAGGAAAGACCTTGATGTAAACATTATTAATCAAATAGTTTCCAAATAAAAAGCAGGTTCTATGTTGCTTTTATCGTCTACAAGTGGATCAAAACACACTTCATCAACTTCTACAATGCTAAGTAATTTTATATATAAGGTGTTTAATGCTCATCTACCTTTTCATTTCTCTTCAACCACCATTCAGAATTTAAGCTTAAATTTTGTTCCCAATTTAAACAAAAGGAAAAAGATTTCTCTCATCCACTTTCTGTTATAAGAGATCTACCCAAGACATAATGTTCTCTCTCTTGCTCACTTTGCCATTCAACTGTGCTGTGTAATTAGTCACCATTATGACAACTTTAAACATTAACTTTTATCTAGCTGAGACTGGTTTGGGCCCCAGAAGTTTCTGTTAGATTGTGAATGAATTTAATCTGAATAGCAATTAGAAATTTTGTATTTTTCAAAGCAGTGTGTTATCATTATGTTTTACCTATTCAGAAATTATTGCTTAAGAACTCCAAGTTACTTCCTACATTAAAGTGCTGTTATTACATTTTTCTAGGCATTAATTGGCATTAGCAATGTGTGTGCTTAAATACATGTAAGCTGCATGATCTTTTGTCATATATTTAAACATATTTAAGTACTGCTTGCAATTTTTAAAAATGTTATTAAACAACTATATGCTTATTTTCTTTAGTTTTATCACCCTTTATGTAGTATCATGATATTCAGTTATGCCTGCAATGCTCATTTACAAAACATGTTCCTAACATATCAATTTGTAATGAATTCTACAACCAGATATTTATAAGGACTGAAGGAAATCTTCAAAAGGACCTCTTCTCCTAAAATTTTCTGTAGTTTTTTATGCCTACTTATACAACCACAAAGTTTATCTATGTGTTTTACTAATGTTTGTTTTCATCTCATCTGTGCATTTAGTTACATGTTCTATGTATTTAATAATCTGTTTGGTTCAAGCCTTTTTGCCTGTGAGGAAGAAAACATTCAATTATATTAGTATGTATGTCTAATGTGTTCGACATAATATGCTAGCAAGTTTGCTATACAGCACTGGCAACTTTTCTAAATGACTATTTTGAGTGTGTTAAATTCAAATGATTAAAATGGCCTAGAACCTAATGAATACAAAGCAGGCTTATAATTAAAGAGAAAAAATGAAGCTCCCTCTTTTTTCCTCCTGGCATGGCCATGGATATTTGTGTGACTTAAGACAACTCACTTAGTCTCTCTACCCACTGTCCCTCAACACATTCGTGTGTAATAAAAATAAAGTAAAATAAAAAAATAGATTAAACTTAATAAAGGTGAAATGTTTATAATTATGTGCATGTGTATAAATGTTTCTATAAATATTTACTTTTTATTTATAAAAGCACAATATATATCCACACTGATGCTGAAGATCACTGGCTTCTAAAGCATCATATTCTGTTATTATAATTTTTATATATAACGCTTCATATATACTCTTCTCTCCTATTGTGACACAAAACTAAACATTAATCAGCCATGGTGCTAATTCCCATCAAGAGCTTTCATTACAGAGTTAGAGAGAAATTTCTAAAAATGTGTAATTTTGACAAGGTTGCAGAATAAAAGTATGTTCTGTGTGAATAAGGATTAATGCTTATTACCAAGAGTGAAAGAGTAATAGACTATGGGCCTGGAGTCCATTAGGCACCCAAGATCCATTGCAGTGAGAATGCTTCATCCACTGCCATCTGAGAGCAGCTCTTGCTTACAAATCTCAAGCAGCCTCATAGTGTCCTCTGAGATGTACACACAGAGAGACAATGGCTCTTTCTATATTTTATTCATGACGAGCACATTGGATTTTCTTCTGTGTAATAAGGATCACAAAACTGAAATTTAAATCCAAGCTACAGTGCCATTACACATTTCCAAGGGAAACTGTCATTTCAAATCACTTCCTTCATTCAGCTC
The DNA here is from genome assembly GCA_010120015.1 of Rhombomys opimus. NCBI lineage: Eukaryota > Metazoa > Chordata > Mammalia > Rodentia > Muridae > Rhombomys > Rhombomys opimus. Next base: position 818,930 of record REGO01000144.1, read on the forward strand.
TGCCTCTCATTTCCACACATATTTGAAGCTGCTCTTCTGTTTGCAGAACCCTGGAACATTTTTTCAGGCAGGCTGAAGAGATGAGCCTGCACCACATGTCATATGAAAATGGAATGCTAATGTATAATTATTACCTCAGCATTCACCCACCAAACTCTCAGAGAACATTCCTTTCTTTTTATTATTTTATTAAAATATTTTTCATACAATATATTTGATCATGTTTGCCCTATCCCAACTCCTTCCAGATTCTCTCACCTCCCTTTCCACCCAACTTTATTTTCTATCTCTCTCTCTCAAAAAAATAAACAAGCAAAAAACCAATAAGATGCTTTGTTTTGACATTTCTGTCTTTTTTTAAGTAGTTTGTTATCAAATCCAACTTTCTTACTTAACAACTATTTATTTAAGTTTACATGCTATAAATATTTTTATTTGCTGGGGCATAGCTTTTGTTTTTTAGACTTATTTCTGCACTTTAACAATTAATCCCATTTCTCCCATTTTAAAATATTAAAGTGTAATTGTAGCCACTGCTGAAGAGATCTGATAGACTAAGATCAGAAGGAAGGAGAGGAGGACCTTCCCTCTTAGTGGACTTGGGGAGGGGCTTGCATGAAGAAGGGGGAAAGGTGGGTTTGGGAGGGGAGGAAGGAGGGGCTTATGGGGCATACAAAGTGAATAAAATGTAATTAATAAAAGTTAAAAAAAAACATAATTGCAGCAGCACCAGAAAAAAATAATAAAAATCAGTCACATCAAGTCAAACTAATATTAGTTCTTGGTCCTACTATGCTTTCACCATTGTAAAATAAACTTCCTGGATGAAAGAAAAACAAAACAAAATTACTTCTTCATTGTCCACGTTTACATTTCCCTGTACTGTTTGTCTGGACTGTCCGTAACTGGATAGCATAGAGAGCTCTACCCAATAACCGAGGAACCCATTCCCCAATTGTTTAGGATAGCCTTGACCCAAATATGACAATTTCCAGGCAATTTTTTCTCACAGCTCTGTTAAAGTAGCCAGGCTGGTTCTTGTCTCTCCTTTCATCTTTCAGAAGCTTCCCCTGACTGTTCATGAATGCTGTCCTGGGAAGATCATTTCTACCCTTTCCATGAATTACTTGACAAGAAATACTTTAGACAGATTTCTGCTCATTAGCATTTAAGCCCACTCAGATCTATTTTATTTTAAAAGTTAGAACAGATTTCAACACCACCAAAAGAAATGAATAAAAAAATCAACTAAAGCTTCCATGCTACTCCAGAGTTTTACATAACACTTGCATTTTCATGAATATGATTAGAAAGGACATGGAACATTGTTTTTATTTATGTGCATTTATGTGAGGTTTTAAGATATCTGTATCATATATGTGCATATATGATATATATATATATCACATGCATTCAGGTGTCTGTGGAGTCCAGAAAGTATCAGATCCCTTAGGAGTTACCTAATGTGGGTAAACTAGTAACTGAACACAGATCATAGGCCAAAGCAGTAATCACTTTTCAGTCCTTTGCTGTTGCTCTCTCCACCCCTGAGACAAACATAATTTTTTGTGCAACAATTTTGTGAACCTCAAGAAAGCTATATGGTTAACCAAGAGGAAATTTTCTCTCTCTCTCTCTCTCTCTCTCTCTCTCTCTCTCTCTCTCACACACACACACACACACACACACACACACACACACACACGGCTAGATAAATTTTGGAGAACTGAACCCAAATCTGAATCATGAGATAGAGACTACCCAAAAACATTTTATTGCACTGGTTTATGCACAGACCACTGGAGCCTCAACAGCAGCTCGATGTTTTAATAGTCTCACCCAAACATAGGTGACAAGTCATTAAAGCTGCACCATTGCAGCACCGATCTCCCATCACTCTTCTCTCCCTCATGTGCTTTGTCACTCTTGTGGGCAGCGATAGCAAAAGTGAGCGCTGGCTGAAATCTGAAGTGAGGGTCAGGTGACTCTCTTCCATTTCTTCTATGAGACACACTAACAGCTCCATTACCACAGGCCTGGCTCTCTCTGTACTGTTGCTTTTTGCATCGACATGGCTGAGCTTTTGGGAGAGCAAGTAGTAATGCAAAGCACATCTCTGCTACAATGAATAGTTCGTATATTTATAAGCAAAAAGAGCCTCTTTGTAGCCAGGCAGTTAATGCCAGTTGCAGCACACCTTTAAGGAGCTTAGTTTTGTTGTGGTGAATCATGTAAATACAAAATAGATTCCCTGATCTGTAAACCAAAAAATCTAAAATGCTCTAAACTTCAAGACATTTTGAATATCAGTATGATATCATCACTCTTAAATATCACATCTGATCAAGTGATTGGTCACAGTCAAAACACAAGCACCTGAAAATGCTGCATGAAATTACTTCCAGTCCATGTATATGTGCCATATGCATTTCGTAGACTTGAAACTCATTTCAAAGATGCTCATAGGAACATGCAAATATCCTGAAATTAAATAAAACTATACTATATAATACTTCTGTCCCTAAGCATTATCAGTAAGGAATATTCAACTAAAATTTATGTCTCACATTGAACATTCCTACATAACACACAAGCTGGGGGCCCTAAGGCAAAGCACAATTCAAGACCTTGAGCTAAGCATAGCCAGCACTTTAAAAAAAATGCTTGTAAAGTAAGTAAATCTCGAAAGCATTTGGTAAAGTTAGTGGACACCAGTGAACTGATTATTCCCGGGAAAAAAGCAAACAAATTATTCCCTGTGGTTGAAAGCAACAGAGTGGAATGAAATTGTGGAAAGAGATGAGAGTTCTTTCTCAGCTGCTTGCAGACATTACTTTTCTTGCAATGGAGGTCTATGGTCTATGCTGAGGGGTCCTCAGGAGAAGTGGCATTCTAAAGAAAGACCTTTCCATTCTGTTGTTATTTGCAGAATTTGTGTACTTAAAAGGCAATCAGGAGATGGGTGATGGAGATGATGTCTAAAGAAAAGGCTTCCACCTTTCAAATGAACTAACTGAGGATGAGCTGAGGTCCTGATGCAGAACAAAACTCATGATTCCTTTTTCTTTCCAAATTTGGGTTCTTAAAGGTTTGGTTTTCTTCTACCTGAATTTGAATAAAAACAGCACATTCATAAGACAGAGGAAACAACAGAAGAGCAAGGTCCCCTTCCAAAGAGAAAAGGACTTATCAGCTAATCTTAAAATTAACCAAACACATATTGCAGACTTTGCCTCGTGGCTTTTATAAATTGTAAGATAGCCGATGCATGCTGGGGAGGAAATCAGCGTCCTTTAGACAAACTATAAAGAAATCATTTTTTTTGCTATATCAATTTGTTTTCTAATATATATATATATATATATATATATATATATATATATATATATATATTAAATCAAGAAAATAAAGACAGCCAGGTTTATGGACATGCCTTTCTAAGAACGTTTTCTTTCTTCTGGAGACACAGTTCCATGGTAAGGTGTGCACCTTGGTAAACATGACTTTCCATGAAGTCTTTCTTGCAGCTGAAACCTAAGCCCATCTGTCTCCAAATGATTCATATCACCTTAGTTCAAAGTTGAACTTGACAATAAACTTATAATCAGAATTTAGGATAAGAACATACATATTTTAACAAACATGCTTCTTGTAAAAGAAGCCCAGAGAACCTGGGTTGCCAAAGAGCTTAGAGTGTGGCTAAAATCAAGATGAATACAGGCCTTGAACATCACTGAGGTCTCTGTAAGCAGCAAGCACCTCTGAGCAAGAGTTAACTGGGCTGGATATGTAAGGTATAAATATAAGTAACTCTTATTTCAGGATACCCTCCAAAACCAAAATTGGATATAAGTACATTAGAAAATTCTTACAAGATATTTTACAGTATTTTATTATTTCGGTTGTATTTTGCAAACATTCATATAATGGCAAACACCTGGGTAAATTCAGGAAATTTGTTTTCTTTAGGCCAGAGGCAAATGTGAGAATTCTTACTCGGTTCTACCTGATTATTTGAGACAAGATCTTTGCAGCATACTGATGAGGCAAAGCTGAGCGGTCTTTGTACCCTCTGGTACCCACTTGTCACCTGCTCCCCAGCTCTGGTGTCACAGGAGCTAACCCCCACAGCCAACATTTTAACCACCAAGCCATCTCTCATGTGTTACTTGGCTGCTTTTGAAATTGTATGTGACATTTCCTCAGCCCATATAATTTTGTACCTTGTAATTCTGCTTCTGCTGGTTATAGACAACATGTGAACACTGCTGCATGACACTCCCACCCTGCCCTCCTTCCACCTTCCTGTAGCGACTGTGACAGATGTTCCAGCTGCTCATCTTCTGATCTACTTTGACCAGAATGCTGACACCTCATCTACTCCAATAAAATCACATCACTCACTTCCCACTTCTCTTTCCTCTTTATACCTAGCCTACAAAGAAAATCTTGAAATGGAAATGAAGTTATCCCACTTCCTATAATTCAACAAAACTTAAACTATTTTTGGACAGTGAAGTTTTTGGATTCGATGCCCACTTGGTGACTCTTAATATCTCATTTTGCATGTGTGTGTGCATATATTGATGATTGCTTGTATTTGGGATCGCTTGTGTCTACAGATTCATATATACAAATGTTCGTGTGGAGGCGTAAAGATGACTGCAGGAGTCTTCTGTCACTGCTCTTCACATTAGTCAGGGATGTAGACTCTCTTAGTTGAACCAGAGTTTGCCCATGTAACAAGGCTTGCTAGGTTACTCCATACATCCATACGTTATCTATTCATAAGCCCAGACAGCTAGCTCCACAATGCCCACCTTGTATTTTTTTAATGCTGAGACCATTGTGTCTTCATGCTTGCAGGATACAGGATTTACGCACCGTGCCACCTCCTCAACCCCTTGCAAATAATCAAATGCAAGCTCAATCCTGCCACATACCTGATGTCTTTACTGTCCTGGATACTCTTTTTCCTCTCATTAAACTTTCAGCCTGTTCACTGCACTGGTCCACCTCACATTTCCCTATGACAACACTTTAAAAATGAACCTCATCCTGGGTATTTTTAGATCTTTTAGGAAGTTCAGAAATGCCATTTAATTTTATTGCTATAATTAACAGAACTTAAAATTTCACTTAAATAATGTTTTCAATGTAATGATTAGCTAATTATATTAGAAATGACTATCTTTTAAATGTTTCAGGTTTTAATATGTCATTGGAGGGTCTTATAAAATTATTAAAATTATAATAATAAATTTTATTACACGATACAGACTACACATACATTTTTAGAGTATTCAGAGACAAATAAAAGTAAAAAAATATGTTATATGTTTCAGTCAGCCAAGCATATAACAATATTTTGACAATAACATGGTATCATCAAATTAAAGATTAGCTTGGGTTTTCTTAGCTAATCATGAGTAAGACATGGCAGTACAGTCAGGTTTCTGAATGGTTTGAGGTGGAATAAAAGATTACTATAAAGCAGAATGTATGCTGGCTGACATCAGGCTACTTCAGATTGTGTTTCCTGTAAAGGTTAGAGCAGGAATAATTCCATATTAGGTTTGAGACAAAGGCTTATTGGACACGTGACTGTCATGTCTGCCCTGATTTCTAGGAGGTTTAGATAAAAAAGTAAGCTGTAGTTCAGATACATAGAAAGAATTTTCCTGAGTGGTTATTTTCTGCCTTGGTGCTTTGAAACCTCATGTAGAAACTCAGTCTGAATCAATGCCCTTTCATAAATCTTACTCAGTGTTCTTCATTCCTAAAGTGATTTAAAAATTTAGACGAGGATAAAATATTGACTCACTATAACAGATACTTTTTACTAATAGGCCAAATGGAGACTTGGTCATATGTTAAAACATTAAGAGGTAATTCTGTATTAGGTGAAATTGGCTTAGGTATTCTAAGTGCAAGTGATGTTGGAAGTAAGCAACACTTGTTGTGTTGTCTGGCTTGGAAGATTTGCTGTAGCTGCACTCTGGCCTCAGATACTTCTTTCCTCTCTCTGAGTCTTCATTCTATTTCTATTTACCAGTCATGTGCATCTTCTTTTACATAATGCTCCTATTCCATAAGACTAAAGAGATTATTATTCATTTTTCCACAGTCTGTGTCACTATACATACATAGTGTTTACCTTAGTAATTATTTTTTATTCCTGTGATAAAACACCATGGTCAAGGCAAGTTAGAAAGCATCTAATTTGGGCTTATGATTTCATATGCTTAGTGTTCAAGACTATTCTGAGAGAGAGGAGAGCATGGCAGTAGACAGGCAGGAATGATGCTGGAGCAGTGGATCAGAGCTCACATCTTGACGCACAACACATAAGGCAAAGAAAGAGAGACCCGGAATGACATGAGTTTTTGAAACCTCAAGAGCACATCTCATCCAAGAAGAACTTACATTCTAATTCCTTTCCAAGTCATTCTACCAACTGGTGACCAAGTATTTATTTATATGAGCATATGGGCACCATTCTCATTTAAACATCACATTGTTGTCAGATAAAGCACTTTCAATCAGTTAAAATATTATCTAGTGTATGAATATGCAAATATGTGAACATCTCTCAGTGAACTGGAAGACTAATCTTTTATAGCACCTCTAAATAGAACCGCTACAGCAACATTAAAGTCATTAGTTACACTATCGACAGAGAAGATGATGTCATTAGCAGTTCCAGTTCGATGATGTCATCTGAATCCTGTATTTCTTTCTCATTCTGGAGCAGTGAACACACAGTTATAAAGCACAGGTGAGAAAGGACTCCAGGGTCATTAGTGAGCATTGCCCTCATTTCAGTTTGTTCATTTATCACTCACACAAACCATGGTTACATCAAGGTAAATAATATAGTCCACAGGTAATACCTAAGAGTATACACTTTTCCAGTTGATAAATCTACCAGGCAAAAGACTAAGGAACACTTGGGTGATACCATGACATCTTAATTAGTCCCCTGTGTTGAAGCATCTTCCTTCTTTTTGCTCCTGGATGGATTATTTATTTATGGGTAACAAAATCAACATAAATCAGATTTCACATTTGAGGAATATCCCCAACATGCCTAGGCAAACTTTGAAATACTGTCCTCAGATGCCCTCAGAGCCCTGGGGGGGGGGGTACTGCAGGTACACAAGCTGCTGCTATGCTGTCAGTGAGAGGCTGCAGCATTTCTGTGTAACATCTTCACCTGGGGCCCTGAAAGAGGCTTGAAAAACCAAGAATGGTTATCCTGAAACCCCTGCAATTGCTTTGGATTTTTGTCTGCTCTTTGGCTTACATGTGTGGAGATTCTCGAAAATTTTTAATAGGTTTAATCTCAAGACCTTTAATCTGCTTCTGGCCTTTAAATAAGATCAGCTTTTAGTATATCCCTTCAGCTAAAATTTACCAAAGGGGATGTTTTCTGCTGCTGAATATGACTGACAGAAAGGCTTCCAAGAAAAGACACTGGCTAATCGATCAGTTTTCATCACAGCAAATAGACTTTTGGGGAACTCTTTTAAACAAGAATTTCAGATGAAATAACCTTTACATTTCCTGTCAAATTTAACATTTTGCCAAGACTTTCAGGGAAACAAAGCAATATCTGTGATGATGATATCTGACAGAATTCATCAGATTAGAATAAAAATGGTAATAAGTGGGGATAGAGAAATGGCTCAGAAATTAAGAGTGTTTACTGTTCATGGAGGTGTTTAGAGATCCCAGCACCCATGTTGGATAGCTCTTGACTCCCTAAAACTCCAATTCCAAGAGGAACTGTTTCCTGAGCATCTCTTCACACACACATGTAAACAAACACACACACACACACACACACACACCCCACAATTGAAAATGATAAATCCAAAAATAACTGATAATAAACAGATCATCCAAGTTTTTGAAAATGTATCTTTATGTTTTCCTTACTGAGGCCCTGCATCTGCCATTGGCTTCAGTAAATGAAATACTATATTCCACCTGATGTTTGCTATTTTCTGTACAGAGGTGAGAGATCAATGCTTTCTGGATAGAATGCATAGCTACGGCTGCTCACTGATTTTCCCTGTGTACTGAAGTTCTGTTCTTCTTAACATTTTAAAATTTAGAATCTCGACAGAAAATAATATTCTTTATCATTCTCCTCCACTGATAAGCCATTAAAGATGGTCTTCATAACTTCTGATAACTCATCTGAGACAGGACCAAAAGAATGTTAACTTGGCTCCTAGTACAGACAATGTTAACTTGCCACATGTACCATTTGCAGATCTCAAGTAAAACAATAGGCAGCACTTCATGGTTTTTTTCCAGACATAACTTCATTTTACCTTGTTTTCTCATGCGGTTAGGATCTCCATTGCTAATTACATTTTGTGTTGTTAACAATCTCAGTATAGTTTTTAGTAAAACTTTTAATATTTTTATAATAAAATCATCTAAAGATGCCTGTAGATGAATTAGCACCACAAAACAATTGTTGGATTAAACACATACATCAAATAGTCGCACACACAGGAACAAGTACATGTATATGTTGTGTACATATAGTGTACACACACCTGCACACATATACATCATACACACATACCATACATACACTTACCTCACCCTGTCTCTCTCTCTCTCTCTCTCTCTCTCTCTCTCTCTCTCTCTCTCTCACACACACACACACACACACACACACACACACACACACATATATATACAAATACACAGCATACTCACTGATTTCTTAAGAGGCCCTTAACCATATAAGAATTGAACTGGGTAACTGCTATAGTTGAGTCCAAGTATTTGCTTTAGAATGGCTACGGTAAATTAACTAACATTTTATGTATACAGATAGCTATATTGTTGCTGCTGTTTTTTTTTTTTTCAGCCTGTCTAAAGATCTATGCTTCCAAATACTATGCTTCTAAAATATTAGGAAAAGAATGTACATTATGAATAGAGTTCCCCAAAGTGAAATCCAATGTTATTTATTTAACTTATTAATTAGAGAGACTACTTAGGTTCTTACACATTGTAGGCAGGCACCCCACAACTGAGCCTCATCCTCAGCTCTGCTTTTACTTCTGAGACAGTTTCATCAGGTGGAACAACCTGGCCTTGAACTCATTCTGTAGCCCATGTAGACACAGGACTGTGATCCTCCAACCTCAGCCTCCCTCACAGATATGATTAGAGCCCGGTGTACCAAATTGGTTTATTTCTTCATTCCATGCATTTGGGCAATTCTACTTAATACTCTGAAGCAGTGGGTCTGGAATGGTGCAACACACCACTAGAAATGAACAAATATAAAAAAATACATTTGAAGTCCAATCAGAGTTACTTTTATTAAAAACAAACCCTCTCATATTTGTTTCTATGTGTATGGGTGTTTCCCCTTGTTCTGCTCCTCTGTGTGTGTCTGCACACCACAGGCATGCCTACTCCCTGCTGAGGCCAGAAGGCTCCAGTTACAGACAGTATGGAAGTTAAGAATGGAACCCAGGTCCTTTGGAAGAGCAGCCAGTGCCCTTAACCACTGAGCCATCTCTCTAGCTAAAAGTCACAGTTTCAGTAATGTGAGAAAGATAATCTTGTTTTGTACGTTTCATCTTGGCTTTTCTTTGAGTGTCTGTGCCAAAGATTCCAGAATATTATCACTTTTAAATCTAGATTTTAAATTGTTTTAACTGACCAGAATTTTTTTCTTTCAAAAAATTAACCGTGTTTTGAATACAGAAGAACAAAAAGTTTACTTATCAGGACAAGAAAACTGCGAGTTTTATACTAGCCTGACTACAGACCAAGACTCTTAATAAACAAACAAACAAATGACACATAGCCATGAAAAAAAGGATTTTGAATTATATGGAAATTAAATTAAGACAATACTATATAAATATATCTTGCATCAATGTATCAAATTTCTCTCAGAGTTAATTTAATTGCTCACTAGTTTAGAAAATAACAAGTATTGTAAAGACCAATACTGAAAGCCAGGTGGCTTTAGTTTAAATTTAGGCTTATATATAATTTTTTTAGCTTTTCTCACTTCCAGATTGCCAGTTCTCTCTTCTATTAGAGTATGAGAATGTCACTTCCCTGTGAGATTTGGATACTAAGCAAAACTTGCCAATAGTAAGACAATTAAAGGGAGCCATCTTGTGTTGCCATGTTACTAACTGATAAGACATGTATTCACTCTGAGCTGTGCTCTCTGGGAAAGAACTCATCTTCTGCCACACCCATTTGGGGCTCCCTTGCTCAGTGGCAGCATCATTCCAATCTTCCTCTGCCATCCCTGCCTCCTTCCTCCTCAGCCTTGCTCTCCACACATCTATGATCCAGAATAGATGCTCCCAAATCTCTCCATGTTAGCATCCTTCCTTGACTCATACTAGCCAAAATGTGTTTGCCTTTGTAGAGAACATTTTCTGGTCCAGCAGCTAAGATAGCTGGGAAACTCTCATGTGGGAGTCTGTGGCACCACTGACCCAGAAGCAGCAAAGAATTAGTGATGAGAACTGGGCTACCAACTTGCCAGCCTGAAATCAAACAGATTTGAAGACACATGAAAACAAAAAGGAAACAAAACAAAAAACTGTTTTCAATTAAAAATCACTTGTAAATGTAATTTTTGAATTAAAGTATGTCATTTAGGTATTCATGTAATTTACTATTGTCATTTAATGTGTTATGATGAAATTAATATTTTGAAGTATCTTCATCAGTACATATAATTCAAAGAATCTTAAGTTTATGGGGGCCATAGATTTTTAAGAGGAATTCTACACTGAAAAGTATGTTTCACCAACTGAACAATAAGTTACTAGAGAGCAATCTTCTTGTGTCTGCTTGCTGTGGTTCTCAGATGGCACCTACAGCTGGAAGTAATAAACAGAGATCATTTACTCTATAGGTTGATTCCATATCCAGCATTATATGCAGCACTCAAGTCTGACATTCTCGATATCCTTCACACCAAGTTCTCTGAGTGGCTTTTACAGCACCTTCAAGAGTAATTCCTATTAGGCGAAAACTTCCCATGTTACCTATTCAGCTGCCATTAATCTCAGAGTTGTCTACTACTGTGCTTCTTAATTGCCATGTGCCTTTTAAATCAGAACATCTTTACTTCTCAGCCAAGGGATCTAAATTCCTATGGCATTGTAACAACTTTCTTGGCATCAGTCAAAACTTTTGTGGAGCTAAATATGTCAATACATTGCCGTACAATTGATCATCAAAGAAGACACATTAGACTGGGAAGAGCTTAGTGTTTGGAGTTAGAGAGATTTGGGATAAACCCTCTTGCTCTTTCTTAGTTGTAAAATGCACGGGAATCACTCGTATCTGAAGCTCAATTTCTTCTAATGTAAAATAGAAGTGAATAGTATTTACCTAAGATTCTTGAGTTAAACTTAATAAATGAAATGGACGATGAATACATTATTTATGATCAATTAAGAAGCCTATCATCTTCAACAAGGTCATTTGCTTTCCTCACTCTCTTCTCCTTGCTCAATACATAATGGCTTGGTGCATGCTTGTGCCGAGGAACTGGGGGTATAAAAAGAGGGTGAGTCTCTGGGGCGGGTTGGCATATGTAGCTTACTTAGCCTACATTGTGATCTGAAAGGACTACAATGATCTCAAAACACCAGGTGGACAGCTCCTGGAGAAATATGCATAAGGGTTCTTGGGTTGTCTCTGAGTGGTAGAATCTGGATTTGCTAGTTTATGAAGGATAGTACATAGAATGACAGTGACAGCCCTGGGAAGAATTTTGCCCTGACTGCTCTGAAGAGCACTGGGCAAAGAAATCAGCACTTCCTACGCCTGCCCGCCTCCAGCCAGCCAGCTTTTGCCCTCAGCAAAACAGTCTGTAAAAAATTCGACACTTCTGTCAGCCAGGGCAGTTTGAAGGGCATTCTTAACCTGTTGAAGCTTTGGGTGAGAGATGAGTCTTCTGTTCACTTTACCTATGTACAGTTCTCAGGTGATTCAGCCGCACCTACTGTCACTGTCTCTAAATTGTACTCTTTTCTTCCTGTGAATGTGGTGAATTGTTACATAGAAAAATAAACACTCTGATTTTTTTAAACCTTCCCAAGTATTAAGGAACTCCCTCTAGTGATTGTCAAACCTGAAACCATTTGCGCCCCTTCCAACCTCCTTATCCTTTCAGTCAGATGGAAATACCATCCAATGAATCATGTGGAAGTTACACCAAATCTACCTAATACCATACACTCATAGTCTTGTCGGAAACAATTCAAAGGGAAACAGTGCATTTATAGAAACTGTTATTTGAAATATATGGCTTCTATGAAGCATGTCAAACCCATTGCTGCCTCCAGGCTTATTGATGAGAGGTAGGTGGGCTTTGGTGATCATGTGAATGTGTTGCCATGTAACATAATCTTTACAATGGCACGTGGATCCTTCACTCTGGTATAGGACTCCAGACAAAATGGCTCTCCTTCCACCTGTTTTCTAGATGCTGAGGAGAAAATCAGGAATTCTGGGACATTTTATTGTGATCAATGTGCTTGTATTGTCCTGCATTCACTGTGTCAGTTATTAGAGTCTCACATTCAGGAGTTAAAGGTCAAGTACATTATCCTTAGGGAAAAAATCCACTAGTAATAACACAGAGTTTTGAAATATTAAAATTTCCATATTTAGTGGGCATTTTCTTAGTCTGTGGTTCGTATGAAGAGCATTGTCAGCACAAGCGGTATATCTTTGCTATCTCTCTTCATTTATCTACATATATACGTACATGTAATTTTAGGTAATATTATGACTCCTTGAGTCATTATCAAACAACCTGGGCATTATACTTTCTCTCAAGTACTGGGTCAGAGTACTTCAAATGACTACCAGAACAAAAGATTGTTGGTTGCTCTTGAGCTTGGTTGCCTCTCAGAGGTTGAAGATAATAAGTCCTTATTGATGAACACACCACATTATTAGAACAAAAGTCTCAGATTACTCATCTGGTTCTAACCTGAAAACCCGCTTCATGTAGTCCCAACTCCACTGTACTGGAAAATGCAGGAAAGAAATAGGTGGTGTCCTATCCAGCTGTGATACCTATGAGCCACAGCAATCACCATCATGGCAAGATGATGCCTAAAGCTGCAATAGTGGCACTCACAATTTTGTGGAAACCAATGGTTGTCTAAGTGACCCACTCAGTGTAGGGGGAGAATCATCACTAGTGCTAGAAACCTAACCAAATGCCACAGCAAGTTAAGAACTGGGGTCTTAGATGAGAATCTAGCATCAACACTTTGCTAAACAGCATAATTCATTAACTTCATTTCAAATTGTATCCTTACACACAGACACAGTGTAACTTTCACCCTTCATCAAAGAAACTTCTCTTTACAGCAAATAGACCATTACAGAAAACCACAATCGGGCATGATGTAAAGATCAATGGATTGTGGGTAGCCAAGCTCCAGTGCATACATCTGCAGTAAAGCTCATGTTTCAGCGTCTCAGGTAACATCACAGAAGAGAGGGTGCTGGGGGGCAGATAGACTGTTAGACACAGAATACCAGGTAGCTGCTCGAAGATAGCCTGTCTAAGAATTTATTGCAGAATCAATATCTGAAGAAAGACAGCATGGATAGACATACTAGCATGGAAAGGGAGAAAAATCTCATGGCTCCAATCGTAGACAAAAACTAAAGGCAATTAGTGACTGCTAATGTAGGGAAAAATGGTCTCTCCCAAAGATGACCCCCTTGGTTAGTTATCAAACATAAAGTCATCAGCTCTGAAATTATACACACAATAACAACAAAAATATACTCAGCAAGTTGTGCTTATATATTTGTCTGTGTGTGTGTATATATATATATGTGTGTATATATATATATATGTATATATATATAAATACATGCACATGTGGTTCTGTTATATAAAATAAGAATAATTAAATAAAAATAGGCTACCAATATTAAAGAAGAGGATACATAGAGGAAATGAAAAAGACTGGAGGAAATGAAAGGGGAAAGTCATAAATATTGAAACTTTAGATCATTAATCCTTAAAGTTAAATGCTATGTTATAGTCCTGGACATCAAAATGAAAACATTACTGTAATATAAAGCCATGCATTTCTAAATAAGCTGTAAAGCTTAAAATTTTCTTTTAATAAAAGAAGTACATAATTTATGGACATGTCAGTTTCTAAACTTCAGCTGAGGGGTATATTTTCTTTGCCCCTAAAATTACAGGACATTACACATTGCATCTTTGCCCTCTTTCCTTCCTTCCTTCTCAGAATCCACTCCCAGGAAAGGGTCCAGGCTGCTTTCATATCAACTTCTCTCTGCACAAGACATGAGGTCATCATAGGGCAAACTTCATGTTTCAAGAAATTTAGAAATTGACTTACATTGCCCGATTTAAGAACAAATAACAACTATTCTAATGAACATCTGTTGTTTCACTATATTTACCACTGGAAAAGCTTAGGACTCTTTTGTCATTCTATTTTTCTTCTTAATCTTGACTGAAACTCTGTGTGTGTGTGTGTCTGTGTGTTTGTGTGTCTGCATCCGTGTGTATGTGGCCACATATGCAAGCACATGTTTGGGAAATAATTAGCTCTGATCGTATTAAGTCTGAGAAATCCCCACACTCTTTATTAGCATACTCACACTTGACTGCTCATTTGTGTGTGTGTGATACCTTCTCAACACAACTTTTTCTATACACATGAAAAATTAGTCTTATAGGTTAGGTATTTATATTTAAAATATATAAGCTGTGCATATAATATTTGGAATAAAATGGTAAAAAAAAAAATTCCCCTGGGAGACAAAGTTCTAAACTTAATGCAACCTTTAGAAATTAAAAACAAAAACAATAAATGAGAAAAGCAGCTTTACTCTTCTACTACACAAAGCTATTATATTCTGAATCTGTCACCAGGTTCCCTTTCTCAAGAGAAAATTTAGCCTAAGTGTGAATGTGTGATAGTTGGAAAGTTCCAGTTTTGAACTCTAATTTTCTTGGCAGAGATGTACCACACTCAGAAATTTGCTTGCAATAACTTAATAAATTGAAATAGCAATTGCTTTTCCTGATGTTTTGCCCCAAGCTCAGCCAGTTGATGTACATAATTCACTCCTAGCAGGAGCTAAATTTTGGAACTGTAAAGACAAGATGAACAAAGCTGCAACTGCCTTTAGTGAACAGGAAGATTGCTTTGGAGAGAAATAGAGTATGGAGAGATGAAATTCAAGCAGATACATCATAAAATACGCATGCGCTTGAAAAATATTGATGCATTACTATTTTTTTCTGTAGAGTGTTTTCTTTGTTCTTTAGAATACAAAGTCTGAGTTTTAAGTTTGAAATACCTGTATTTTCTCTGAAATTATGCTATCCTCCCTGACCCCAATACCCTTGAAATAGACTCACTTTTGTATGTTCTTGCCAACCAGAATATCTCATATGTTTCCTCTTTATACAGCTTTTCTCTCTGGTCTCCTCATACAGGCACCCAGATATTCAAACAGGCATTCTTACGTTAACCTACAAGAAAAGGGTTGATAATATTGCTAGCATCTCCATGGCTTTCTTCAGGGACTCCATACATGTCACACAGTGCTAAGCCTCAGCTGCTCTCCATGACACCGTCATGCCTTTATAACTAGTTCTACCTGGGTGACCCTTCTGCCAAGTTCAGCTGCAAGCATGCAAGCATGATGTACAATGCTGGCTACCTTTAGATCACGGCTTTTGTGTGCTGACCCTGAGGAAACACTCCCAGAAGACTGCATCTCAGTGACACTGGCATCCTCCTGATCACCGCCAGGAAGCTTCAGTTCTCAGCTTCGGCTGAACAGTATCCATTGTTCCAGTAAAGCAAAGGCTTCGCTTTAGTGGTTCTGGTCTCTTTTCAGTCAGAGTGGACTATTTAGCCCCAGGTAACTAGCATCAGGCTTTCCTGAAAAGCAAATCAGTGATAGTGACCACATCAGTGATAGTGACCACATCAGTGATAGTTACCACATCAGTGATAGTGACCACATCAGTGATAGTGACCACATCAGTGATAGTGACCACATCAGTGATAGTGGCCACATCAGTGATAGTGGCCACATCAGTGATAGTGGCCACATCAGTGATAGTGGTCTCTTCTGGATCAGAACAGATTCTTCAGCTCCAGCCTACCAAAACACAGAATCTTTGCATAAAAGTCCAGAAGTCCCAGCATCATTTCTGCTTCTGTCAGAAATTCCACATGCCAAACCTCCGTTGTGTGCACTGCTCTCATTCTTATATTCCAAGCTCCAACAGAACATCTTGCTAAACTTTGAACGTATACTGGCATTTGTAGCACAAATTTCAGTGTCTTTCTACAGTCCTCCCAAAAACACATGGTCAGGTCTGTTACAGCAATACCCCACAATCCTGGTACCAATACATGATCTATATACAGCCTGTTGCTATGATGAAACACAGTGGCTAAAACAACCTGGGGTGATGGCTTTATTTGGCTTATACTTACAAATCACTGTTCATCCCTGCAGTAAGTCAGGATAGGAACTCAAGTAGGGCACAAATCTAGGTGAGGCTCCTAACGGGGGTGGGGGCAAACATGAAGACTGAAGTGACTGACGACCTCCTAGCCAGACAGGAGGAGTGGAAGGAGGGGAACAACAACCCACCAACAAAACGTGGGATCCAAAAATTACCCTGCCTATAAGAAGTTCAGGGATAGGTAGGGAACAAAAATTGAGGGAAAGTCCAACTAATAGTTGGCCCAACCTAACACCTACCTCAAGGTAGAGAGTCAGCCTCTGATACTTGCAGACATGAGCCTAACTTGACTGTTGTCTGACAGAAACTGATGATAAGGTCATGGAGGGGTGGGACTTACTGGCTTTCTCTAATGGGTTGCTCAGCCTGCTTTCTTTTAGAACCAAGGACCACAGCCCAGGGATGGCACCACCTACCATGGGCTCAACCCTCTGCTATCAATCGCTAATTAAGAAAATATCCTACAGGTCTGCCTACAGCCTAACAAAAAGGGGAATTTTGTCAGTTGTAGCTTCATTCTCTCTGATAGCCCTTGTTTGTGTCAAGTTGATATAAAATTAGGAGGTCATTGTGTGTAAGTTGTCACAGATTCCAAGCACATGCGGAGAAATGCACTTATTTGCTTCTGAACTCAACTGGGTATTGATCTCCTTCTATACACAAACTTTGCAGTGCTTAGAAGTTTTCTAAATAAAGGCCACATTCTTTAGCACCCTTTCCATCTATGTCAGATAGACATGAATAGCAGTGTCATGTGTCAGGTCCTTTTGTTTTCTGCAGTGACAGCATGCTCTCCTCTGTCACATATACCAGGGTCTGCTCTTCAAGTTGCTTCTTCAATAGGGGTTATATTGTCATGTTATATAGATGTAATTTCAATATATTTTTTTTCCAAATGACAAAAACTGATGAACATCAAAAATAATTTTTTTCACCTCTTCCTCTTCTTTGCTGACGTGTTTGTTCAGGTCTTTTGTTCTTGTCAATGTTGGATGGTTTATTTTATAATTTTCACAATCTGTGGCAGCACTTTCAATGCAGCAACAATTTCATAAGCAGAGAGAATATCTTTTATGTTTTCTGACATCTAGTTCTTTAAATTTGTTTGTGGACACTAGATTTTAGATTATTTGTAAAAGTTATCATCATACCCAAAGAAATATTTACTTTATGCTTTGCTCTTTTAAATTTAGGTTAATAATAGATTTTAAGTTAATTTTTAATTTTTTTATTTAATACAATTTATTCACTTTATATCCCAGCTGTAGCTCCCTACCTTATTCCCTCTACCTTCTCTCCCTCTTCTCCTCCCATGCCCTTCCCCAAGTCTACCAATTTTGAGTGAATTTTTTTATTAATTACTGTTTATTTACTTTGTATCCAAACTGTAGCCCCCTCTCTCTTCCCCTCCCAATACCACCCTCCCTCCCCCTTCTCCACCCATTCCCCTCCCCAGTCCACTGATAGGGGAGGTTCTCCTCCTCTTCCTTCCCCCTTTTCCACCCATTCCCCTCCCCAGTCCACTGACAGGGAAGGTTCTCTTCCCCTTTAGTCCTAGTCCTATTAGGTCTTATCAGGACTAGCTGCATTGTCTTCCTCCATGGGCTGGTAAGGCTACAGCCCCTTCAGGAGGAGGTGATCATATAGCAAGCCACTGAGTTCATGTGAAAAACAGTCCTTGTTCCCATTACTAGAGAAGCCATTTGGATGCTGAGCTGCCATGGGCTACATCTGCAGCAGTTATCTCCATGCATGCTCCTTGGTTAGAGTATCAATCTCAGAAAAGATCTCTGTGCCCAATTTTATTTTATTTTTTTTCTGCTTGTGGAGCTCCCGTCCCCTCCAGGTCTTTCTATCTCCTCTTCTTTTTTTTTTTCTTTTTATTATTTATTTATTTATTTTACACGTTATTCACTTTGTGTCCCCCCCATAAGCCCCTCCCTCCTCCCCTCCCGATCCCACCCTCCCTCTCCCTTTTACTAGTTAGAGTTTGTTCACTTTGTATCCCAGCTATAGCTCCCTTCCGCATCCCCTCCCAATCCCATTCTTTCTCCCTCTCCTTCTCCTCTACCCCTCCTCCAGTCCAATGATAGGAGAGGTGCTCATTCCCTTCTATCTGACCCTAGTCTATCATGTCTCATCAGGACTGGCTTCTTTGTCTTTCTCTGTGAACTGGTAAGGCTGCTTCCCCCTCAGATGGAGGTGATCAAAGAACCAGCCTGTGAATTCATGTCAGAGATGGTCCCTGGTCCTATTATTGGGGAACCATCTTGGATACTGAGCTGCCTTGGGCTACTTCTCTGTAGGGGTTACAAATTATCTCCATGCATGGTCCTTGTTTGGTAATCAGTCTCAGAAAAGACTCCTATGTCCAGATTTTTTGGTTCTGTTACTCCCTTTGTGGAGCTCCTGTTCCCTCCAGGTCTTTCTGTCTCCCAGTTTTTTTCATAAGATTCCCTGCACTCTGCCCAAAGTTTGGCTATGCATCTCAGCACATGTTTTGATATCCTGCTGGGTGGAGTCTTTCAGAGGCCCTCTGTGATAGGCTCCTGTCTTGAGTGAATTTTTATATGCAGAAATGCCTTGTAGCTTTAGGCTTCCTGCTGTTTTATTTTCATGTGAATAGAGCTGTGGTTTTTCCATCATTATCTTTAAAACTTGCTAAGATGTGCCTTAGTGACTCAAATGATAGCCTTTATTACTTACATATTTCTTCCTCTCCATTATTCCTTCCTACTTGGTCCTTGTACTCATCATATCTGATAAGTCTAAAGACAATTAATGATTTTCAGCTTCATCTTGGTCTGTGGTAAGGGCAAGAGTGACATCATCATGATTGCTCCATTTTGGAGAAAACTCTGAAAAATACCATAGGCAACTTTTTTTTAGGAATCACTAAAAAAATACAAGAATACAAGAATTCTCTTCAACTTCCATATTTTCTTGCACTCTACAAGTACATTAATACAAGGTCAGATGGAAACTTGACAAACCTGTCATCCTGTCAGTGGAAATTCTGTCAGTGTGCGCCAGTAATGGGAAGCAGTTAAGAACAATGGAGACAGGCAATCACGATGGATAATGGCATGTGACCTGACTTTGGATAGAAATATTAATGTCATATGCTATAGTAGTTATGAAGACAAGAGTATTACCAGTTTTAAAAGCTGTTTATATTTATAATAAAACAAAAACAGTGAAGGACCACACATACACACACATACACACACTCAAACAAAATAACTAAAGCAAACATGTTTTAAAGATGTATGGCTTGATAAAAATAATTTTTGTATACATGTTCATAATTATACAACAAGAATATCATGAACTGTTTTTTTTATAATATCAAGTGTATTTGAAAGATATATTGAGATATCAAAGTGGTGTCTTCTATTATCCTGTTGCTTCAATTACTAAGGCTTTTTCTAAGAACCGGAAGCAATTGTTAGAAGTCAGAGCCAATTCTCAGTGACCTCCATGGATAATGAGAAGCTAGACAATACCCTATTTCTGATAGAGCAAATGAACTCAGATGCTCCAACCAATTAGAGTGTTTCTGTTGACAAGAAACCTCTTGTACACTGCTGGAGAGCATTTGATTTTATGCCATTGGAGCACAAATGTGTATTAGTCATTTAACAGGTGCTGACTGCTTAGTCACTGCCTCACCTAAAAAGGATTTATTGAAGCATCTTTCATCTACTTGTAGAATGGTTTGTTACTTGACAAACTTTCTTTGGAATTGTGGTTGGTAAAACAAGAGTCTAGAAATCACAAATGATGGATGTCTAATCCTAAATCACTTCCTTAGGCAACTACTCAGAAAACCACAAATGAGTCAGAAACTTTGGTTTTATTGTACACTTTATGTTCCCTCACTACCACTTACTGAAGCTTGTGATTAGGTCACAATGTCTCAGAGTCACTGCTCTTGTTCACAGAGGATTCCAAGACTCTCCGTGGGTGGTGGAAATCATTGCTGGTAACAAATGCTCTGTGTACTACATTTTATACACACACTGGTACTTGGTTCAATTTATAAATTAAGAACACAAAGTTATTAATAGTACCAACAATATAAAAGAACGGTTATCATAACATATAATATACTCTAAAGATGGTTTTTAACATCATTACTTTGGCACTTCACAGCTAGTATTAAGTAAAGAAATTGAAATAAAATAATGTGACATCATAACCACTCATGTGCTGATCAAGACAACTAATGAGTAACTCTCTATCAAAATCACCTTGGAAGATGAAGGACTTTATTTGGCTTGCACTGCCCTGTCACAATCTATAACTTGAGGTAGTCAGGGAAAAAAAAACACAGGCAGAAACAGAGGCAAAAGCTATAGATGGAAGCTCCTTTTTGGCCTGCTCTCTCTCACTTGCTCATGAGGCCTTCTTGTAGAGCTCATGATGTCACCATCTAAAGTGGTGAGCAGTTCTTCATAAGTTAGCAATTCAGAAAACACCTCTGAGATAAGGCAATAGGGAGAGACCATGATTAAGATGAGGGTCCCTCTTCCCGAGTGTTAAAGAGACAACCACGAGTAGTAATCTCAAAGCACGTGCTAACCAAAATGTTGATGCAAACCTCTGGTGTGACAGAGAAGACTGTAGAATATAATTTAATATTTATGAGTTATTATTTTTAGCATTTTCCACTTAATAGTTTTCAACTACCCTGCAGGTAAATAACAGGAAAAAATTGAAGCTGCAGCCAGGTAGAATATTATAACCAACTATAGTTGTACTAAATAATTCCCAGAACAGAGTACTAAGATATAGTACCTTTTCTAGTTATTAAAGCTTCAATTAGTTGCTGCCCTAAACATCGTATACATGGAATAACAAAATAACTGTAATCGTGACTCCTCGGTCTATAACAAGGAAAGTCAGGAAATAGGACAAGACAGTTTTTTCACCTTCCAAGTCATTGTTATATAGGATTAGGAAAGTATTCATTTATTGCTGATATTCAGCTAACTCCTTGGATAAAGAAGGTAGTGACTGGAAACCTCTGTAATTGTCCAATAAAGAACTATATTATTGATAATAAAAACATAACATCTACCACCAAGCCTAATCAAAAAGAAATCCTTGTTTTCTCTTAACACCATATTAAGTGTGACTATGTCCTCCCAGGCCTTTATTTACTAGCTTCTAACTTATTAGACAATCTTTAATGGCATCTCTTGTATATCTGATAAATCTTTGTTGATTATTATATATTCTGATTTATAGTTGACCTCAAGAACATATCCTGCAGCTATTTGGTTTCTAGCCTTAGATTTGTTTGCAGTGCCTCTGAGGACTCCTTTAGAGTCAGTGTGTCATCAACGGACTCATGCATTGAATGACCTTTTAGCCCTGGGATTAGATTGTCTAAGAGGGGGAATTTGAAGGTCAAAGCAAGTGGTAAGATACTTATATCAGCTCACTGATTCCATACCAGTTAGGAGGTAGGTCTGGAAGAGGTTTTCTTGTGCACAGAACCACCACTATGTAAGGGTTACTAAGCTCTGACGAAACCCTGTGACCCAAAGCAACTTGGAGAAGAAAGGCTTTATTCCATTCACAGTTCCATAGCAATCAGGCTTGTGTACTGTAATTTCAACTCATTCCATCCAGGTATTTAATTCATATCCAGTTTGTATTTCTAATATCTGTATCAAGTTTTCACAATGTGCAACTTGCCATGCATCAAATTTTATATTAGGAGTTTGATAAGTTCCATTTATAAGAATCACTAAGCTAACAGGAAAAAAAATATAGAGGAACTTCCTAAACAGTATTTCCACCTTACTCAAAAATTCTCTACTTCTTGTTTCACATAATCAACCCTATATATATTAAGCTTCAGTGGTGAAGTTAATCGAGGATTTGCATCAAGAAATGAAGAGGGGTTTTTTGTTGTTGTTGTTGCAAAATTATTTTTTAATTTTTTTATTAATTACATTTTGTATCCCCCCAATATTTCCCTCCCTCCTCCCCTCCCAATCTTTCCCTTCCTCCTCCTTCTCCATGCTTGCCCATCCCCAAGTCCACTGGTAGGGGAGGTCTTCTTTTCCTTGTGATCCTCCACCTGAGGGGGGAGCAGCCTTACCAGGCCACAGAGGAAGACAATGCAGCCACTCCTGATGAGACCTAACAGAAACGAACAGTTTTAAGGCTGGATTGGTTAAATAGTTTATCTTTCGGGGATATTGGACTAGCGTTAGTCTTTAAAACAGAGGTTGTTTTGTGTTTTTTTTTCACAATCACACAACTAAGTCGTAAGAAGCTCACTCAACAACAGTAAAAACACAGAGAATGCTACCAACTCTAAGCCGTTTCGGTGAGGAGACTCCATCAGGTTCTTTCTAGAGTTGATCTTAAAAGATCACTATATGACCCAACTCAATTGTCTGTCCAAGAAAGTTCTCCTGACATCTATTTCTTTCTTTCTTTCTTTCTTTCTTTCTTTCTTTCTTTCTTTCTTTCTTTCTTTCTTTCATTTATTTATTTTGGTTTTAAGTTTCCATAGGCAAATACTAATGACTTAGAACACAGGATGTTTACATTCTATTAATTCCCAAATTTCCTCTTGTCTTTCCCAATAATAAGCAGATTCAATAACAGCTATTTCTCGATCTTAATTTCAAAGGGTCTTCTTGTAAGATTGTCCCTTTCCCCTGGAAATTGTTGCCTGCAGCCTTTTCTGTTCAGGGGTGAATGTCCAACACCTTTTGGTATCCTAAGCCACAGATTCAGTGATCAACAGGACCAGAAAGGGGCCTCCTAAGTCAGTGCTAACTTGTTCCCTTTCCTGCTTTTATCCTCATTTTGTCTCCAGGCCGGAAAGAATGGGCTGGGAATTGGAATGGTGGTGTCAGAGTGATAAGGCCTTGTAACCTAAAATCAGAGTGGAAGAGTAACCTAAGATCTCATCTCCGGGGGGAAATGCGGCTGAGTTTCCATGGTGGTAAGGTCTGTGGAGACTGTATAGCATTTCATGTCAGATGTGTTCACACACATTCTTAGAACTGTTTGAATTCTAAGAAAAAAGCATGGAGAGATATGTTTAGTTCACAGTCACTTGGTTTTGTGTACAAGATTTATTTATGTATTTCTTAAGATTTTTGACTCACATTTTCTATTTCCCAGTTTGGAGATAGCACTGGGTATGATCATCCCCCCAAAAAATTCCTGATTGTTTTCAGTGGCTCTTTTAGAGTAGTGGCAGTAAGATGGTCCTCCGTTACTTGCTCTATATTAAATCATAGCATGACTTAGTCAAGGATAATCTAAGTCACCTATGCAACAGCAGTATCTGGCAAAGGGAAGCCTTTAAGGTCCTACAGACATGTTCCTTCTGGATGCTGTAGAAGGGGCTCAGTTCAGCAAACCTCTCCCAAGGACTTAGTTTTGTCATCATCTTCCTCTGCTTTTACTTTAACAAGTTACTCATTTATCATACTTGTTTAACAATGGCATAGACTATCATATAACTATAACCTTTATATTGTATCATCCATAGCCTGAGGCACCTCTTAGCTCCCTTTCTTATAAGATGTGTAATGATTAGAGTGCAATCTCTGAAGATTTTCTGGCCTCTCTGATCAATAGGACAGGTGATTTATCAGAGAGGTCTCACTGCCTCCAAAGCCTGTCTGTTCTTAACTTTGCATTGCTGATTAACTTTGATTTGAAATTTCTGTTAGTTTCCAGATCTGAGAAGTGTCTACACACCCAGGAATGCTATACCAAGGAAGCAGGAACTATCTCCCAGTGTAGAAATTGGTTACCAGGATCACTAGACATTAGTGGAGGACTCATGTTGGGTACTATTGTATAAGAAGTAGGTTTAGGGAGCACATGGTCCAAAGCATTTCTCCAAGGCAGAAAGCTGTGTTTTGTTTTGTTTTGTTTTTCTGCAGAAAGGTACATAGCGATGGCAAATCAAACAAGGAATCCACCATGGGACATTACTGTTTCTTTATTCATAACGCAAACATATCCTGTGCCTCACTCTGAATGGTTTGAGCTTAAGGCTGACACTCTTATATTCCTAACAGAAGTGAAACAGTTGATAAGCAGAATGAAATTTTGAGTACTCAATGAAAATTTCAGCACATAGTTTGGTTTCAAGAAGTGTTGACCCAGCTCCTTTGTAAGAAAAACAATGCTTTTAACTACTGAGCTGTTTCTCCAATGTTGTTTTATGTTGATGTTAAGTTTTACGATTTCAGTATGTGTACTAAAATCTACATGACTGCAGCGGTTAGGTATACAGTAATGAACTAGTGGCAAGGAGAAGATCTTCCAAGGAAGGGGAAATAGAGTATGTAGATAGGGAGAAAAGGGAAAAGAACAGAATGAGAGGATTAATAGACTGGAGAGGGTTAAGGGGACAGAATACGGGAGGGAAGCATATACTAAAGACTATTTTAGGAGTCATATGGAGACCTGCTCCTGTAGAAGCTTCTTTAAATTTTATATAAAATATATATTTATATTGTATATTATATATAAACATAGAAATATTTATATATTAATGTGAAATTGTTTATTTCTATAAAATTATGTATTTATATATAAAATTATATATATATATATATGTAAAAGAAACGTAAATAGAATCACCAAATAATGGGAAAGAAAATGGGTCAACTGGACATTTTTTGCAGCCAAGGAAAACTTATAATGCCAGAAATATATTAGATATAATTGGATTGTTAGCCAAAGGGGCCTCATGGAAACTCCCAAATAACTCAGGCAATTATCAAAGCTATTGCTTGCAATTCACAAACTGATGGTAAGGCCTGACTGCCTACAAAAACATTTTAATATTTCACTGAACATGAAGAAGTCAATCTGGTACCTAACTAGAGTCTTCACCCCTACTGACTAGTGTTAACGGTATGGAAAGAGATCCTGCATGTTACCGGAGGAGAAAGGTAAACACCAACACACCTACAAACCCTGTGTTTTATGATTATGACCTGTCTGCAAGAAATGCTGGTAAATAATGCCACAAACATTATGGAAGTAAACAACCACTATCTGATTGGATTTAAGGACCACACCATGAGGTGGAACCCATGACTGACACTGCTCAGGTAGACAAGAACCTGAGACTAGATTCACCATGGACCGAGGAGAAAACCAAATACTTCTAACAGAGCAAACTAATAAAATGATTCCTAAAAGCATTTCTCTATACCATAATTCAGTGCTACTCTCAGCCATTATCAGAGAAATTTCCTCTTGCAGAGACCCAATATTGGAAACTGCAGAGAATGAGAGGTCTTCTCAATACTTAATCCTACATAGAATATCTGCAAAAAACCCTTTCCCTCTGGGCTCAGGGAAGCTATGCTGAGTTAAAACAAAGCTATCCTCAATCAGTAACCGCCTGCAAGCAAAAACATTTTTCTCTAATAGATATATAAGCCACAGATGAGAGTAGGTCCCATGTCCAACTGTAGATGGTCAGCACAAAACGAACTCAGTGGTGTTCCTGTAGATTATTTTATCTACTGTTATTTCCTTCAACATTTTTTGTCTTACTTTTTTTTGCTTATTATGATTTTGAATTTTGTGACATTATTGGCTTTATGTGTGTGTGTGTGTGTGTGTGTGTGAGCAAGCACACACACTTTGTGCTTTTTCATTATGTTTTTTGTTGATTTGGGGTTTTGTTGGTATTGTTCTGTTTTTTTTGTTCATTTATATCAACCATAAAAACTAAAGACTAGTGATATTTATTTAAAATCGCCTTGTATTTCTTTCTTACACTTTTGACCTATGTGTTCTATTAATGAATATATAAAACATTTTATGAGTGAATCCAAATGAAAACATAAAATTAAATTGAAGACTTTTAAGTTGTTGATATTA
Source organism: Rhombomys opimus (assembly GCA_010120015.1). NCBI lineage: Eukaryota > Metazoa > Chordata > Mammalia > Rodentia > Muridae > Rhombomys > Rhombomys opimus. The sequence goes on from REGO01000144.1 coordinate 845,397, forward strand.
CAATAGAAAATGCTTGTTATTCACATGTCTTTACAAATATGACCTTTTTACATACAAATATATAATATATACAATTCCTGTGTTTATGTATATTAAAAATAACATTACAAAAAGTAAATTAATGTAGGAATAGCAGTTTCTAACTTGTTACAAGGCTGAAATGCAGGCCTTTTTCACTAAGTGGGAGGCGAATAATCTAGTAAAATTAGGATTATCTTTGGAATGATTAACACTGATTTAAGCTGTAAAACAATTGTTTCTTCTATCATCAAATTTGAGAGAATTACTCGGTGAACATCAGCTACTTATCTAAAATGAAGTCACATCTCTATGTGATTGTGTCAAGATTAAAGGAGATATCAGAACATCACAGACTATTATTGTGTTTGATTATAAAAACTGGATATCTGGACAGACCTAATGAGCATAAATTCTTTTAGTTTAAAGTGAAAGATGATAATATTTGGGGTTGTAGAGACCATCAGCAGAAATTTACTATTTTCTGTGCTGATTAGGGAATATAATGTCAAAACCAATTATGTCTCTTTTTCAATATTATCCAGGTATATTACGCACAAATATTACTCTTTGTAATACTTGGAAAATGTTAAACTTTAGTGCATATAGAAAATGTTGAACCATCTAAATGACTGAGCATACACACCTCATATAAAAATGATGAGCAAGAGGTAACTGTTAACCAATACTGAATGGAAAGCCCATTGGCTCTATGAAGGCTGAAGTCCACTGTGCCTTCCCATAAGCCACCAGCCAGCCATATCAGGAAGAGCAGCGTAGATCAGACCCTCACTAGGCTTCAGCAGTGGTTCTCAGTCTTCTTAACGCTGCAGCTGTTTAATACAGTTCCTCATAGTCTGCTGAGCCCCAACTATAAAATCATTTACATTGCTATGTTATAACTGGGATTTTGCTAATGTTATGGATAATAATGTAAATATCTGATATGCTGGCCCAAAGGGGCTCATGACCCACAGGATGAGAACCACTGCTTCAGAGTACTGTCTGGGAAAGGAGGGGTTTCCTCATACTCTTGGGATGATGATGAAATGTTCATGAACAACCCATAAGACTGTGATATTTTTTAAAGAAATCAACTCAAAGAATTAACACGAAATATAAAATAGCATAGCCAATGATCTAAAAACCAGGATTTGGTTGTGAGAGAGTTTCAATTGCAGGGATTAGAAGCCATCTTTTGCACCTCCTATTCCTGAGGAACTTGAGGGTCCATATAAAGCACAGCAGAAAGCCCTAACATCACTTTACACAGTTTGCAGCTGATTATTCATCATTATGGACTTGCATTTGCCTTGGCTCCTTTTTGAGACTTTCTTTGAATACTTGCTAAGCAATTATCTGCTTTAGCAGTGGGAAGGAAATGGTGGGGATAAAGTGTGTGATTGAAATTAACACTTTTTTTTCATTATGAACTTTTTAACTTAGAAATTTTCCAACTGCCAATTGTGCTAGGCTTCCATTTAGTGCTGGACCAGCACAGTCTAGCAGGTGCTAACAGCAACATCAGCGACACAGATATCAGTAACTTGTGGCCAGGAGCTCCCATGAGCCCTGAACTGTATTTATGAATCTTTTTAAAGAACATGCATGAAGAGGGGCATTTTTCTGTATTTCTTGACATAATCATTAGCCAGAATCTTGGGAATAGTATTGCTCCACGCCAGGTTAACTTGCTGAGATGTCAGGTGATGGGAAGGGGACCGACCCTTCTATTCCTATTTGAGCTAATTTGTGGTTGTGTGCAATTGTATGCATTTCCAAACTCTCCTTGAAACATCAGGAGTTCCAACACATTAGAGCTTATGAATCAACAACATGAAAGCCACAAGCTTGGGAAAGTAGAACAAAGTGTGAAACCCAGGAGAAAGTAGAGTGGTTGGGGTCACTAGTTGCAAGGCAGGACCATGGTTAAGGGTTAAATAAAGTGCTGCACAGGATAAACCTGGGAGAGTTTACCAGTCAGTGTGCACCTGGCACGACACATGGCCTTTGCATTGCCAGTCTCAGTTCCCACCCTACAGAGTACTGGGCAACAACACAGGCTTCCTTAGAGTCTATGCAGCTAAGAGAGCCCACGAAGCAGGGACACGAGACAGAGATCGCCGACCCTGGGCTGGAGCCCTCGCTTCAGAGACGAGCGTGTGATGGAGGGGCGCATGCAGAACTCCCTGGAGAACGCACTCTCCTGGGATGTTCTTCTCTCCTGCTTTCTGCTCTCAGTTCTCAAGATTTCTGAAGAGTAATGTTACCAAGCTTAGTACTTTGTAAACATTTTTATCTAGAGTTCAATTTAATTTAAGATAGGCATCATACCACTTCATATGTTATTCCCTGGTTAATGGGAAAGCCAGGATAATTAATTACTGAAAGAAATTACCTGTTGATTTTTGTAAAAACTACTACAGTGTGGACAAATACCTTGCTCTGAAAACGACTGGCAGTAAAATATCAAAAGTCATCACAAAGTCAGGGATTCCAAGTCTTTATTATATACTAAGCATGTGTGTGCGAATGTGTGAGTGTAGTATGCGTGTGTGTTTGTCCATGTGTGCAAGTGTGTGCATGAGTGTGTGGATGTATATGAGCATGCATGTAATAGTGTGTATGTGTGTGTGCAAGTGTGTGTGTGATAGTGCGCGTATGAGTGTGTTGTGAGTGTATGCATGTGTGAGCATGTGTATAATAGTGTGCGTGTATGAGTGTGTGTGTATGTATGTCTGTGTGTGTGCGTGCACATGCATGAGTGAAGGCATATGGCACTCCCTAACAGGGAGAGATTGAGCAATCATTATTTATTTGTAGTGAACTGCGGTGGTGTTTTCCATTTGTCATCCTTCAAATTATAGCTCATCACCTAAATCAGCTGATTAGTTCATGCCACAAGTTTTATTGCGCTGCTTGATTCATTTCTTCCCACATCCTGGTGAAAGAGATATTATTTTACAAGCACAGACTACTTTCCTGAGCAAATACCAAAGTGGATACTTTTGTTTTCTATGCTGTGGGGGGAAGCACATACACAGAGCACTGTAATTTATTTGTGTTTTGTGTTGTGTTTGCCACAAAGCAGCAATCATAAATAACAGTTGGTAGAGGACAGAGACACAGCCTTTAATAATATTGTTTGGGAATACATCATCCAGCATTGAAAATGTCATATAAAATTCATATCCGCAGCTGTTTACAGAGGGGGTTGGGGGAAGAACCGTTGCATTCTGCAACCCCGAAGCAATTCTCTCAAACATGAGAATGATACGGCCTGCTCTGTCGTCTTTCACACTTATTTTTGCTATCCAGAGCTACGTTTCAGGGCTGTATTGATTTTCATTCTGGCTGCGGTTGATTAATGGTTCAGGAAGTGGTTATGTGCATTAGGATAGAGCCAAGTAGAAACACCAGTGCATTTTCTCAAGTCAGAGTGAGGTGCAAGCAGCAGCCAAGCCAGCCCATTTAGTGGTTTTACCTGGCAACGCTTGCACACAATGAAACACGCTGGTGCAACTGACGCCCACGGGGCCTTGTTAACAGGAAGCCACACACTGCATTCCATATTTGCTGTTGTTACTAATGACCCGTCCACAACTTCTGAAATCTATATGATGCTAGAAATCTGGGGAAAATTAGTGACTTTTTTTTTATTTAATCTCTAGGTTAAGTGTGTTCACCATGTAAATTTACTTACCAAAAGGTACCTTATATAGTAATTGCTTTTCCTTGATACAGATATCTCATTCATTACAGGAAAGCTGTGGTTGTAACTGTTAAAGGCTGATTGGTTTGTTTAACATTTGTCATCATCCTGACCTGGCCCCTCAAGCCTAAGAAATTGCTCATCAGCTTAATATTTTCTTTGTTCTTTTGACAGCTGTTTTAGTTTCTGTTTTAAAAGCTCACTGACCATCATCCATAATATATTTTTTTTCATTACATGACTGTCACATGGTGCTCAAAGATTTCACTGAACATATTGAAATGTCCAACATGCAGTCGTGTAGATAAACAACCACATCAAATTTATGTGCCTTAAAAATCTCATTAATTCCTAAAAATGAACCAAGTTGTATAGAAATAACAGATAGCCATTTAGACATTTCAAGTTATGAAAATCTTACATTTAACTTGAGGAGATATTAGTGACTGTAGTGATGTCCCACTTCAATCCCAGGTCTTCTGAGGTCAAGGGAGAAGAATTAAAAGTTCAAGGGCAGCCTCGGCTTTAAAAGTAAACACCACAATGGTAAAAAGTGAGTCCCAATCATAAAACCAAAGAAAAAAAAAACGTTAATGATACATAGATGGAAACATTTTTAATCAAACAGAAATTTGGGTCCAGAGAGCTGGAAGTCATTAAAGAGCTTGCCATGTAACCACGAGCACATGAAGTAAAACTTGAGCATCACCACAAAATAGCCAAGGGAGGTGTATGTTGTAAATCTCAGTCATGGAAACAGAGTCAGGAAGATCCTCAGGATTTGCTGGTCCTTTTGGCCGACATAAATAAGGAAGCTCCAAGTCCAAAATAAAGTCTCTTTCTCCAAAAATATGAACCGGTTGGGCGGGAGATGGTAGTACAGTGGTAGAGGGCTTGCCATGAATGCACAAGAGACTTTCAGTTCTCAGCAGGACAAGGCCCAGGGTGTGCTCCCCTCCCTGGCGTTGACCTTTTCCCTTCACACAAAATGCTTTTTAGGTCTTAACACGTAATAATCCAGTTCCCAGCTCTTATCAGTAGAACAGAAATAAAACAGTAAATGTCCTTGTGATTGGATGAAGTTGGATGTTGATGTAGATTGATTTTCAACTATCTGAGGAACTGCCATATTGATTTCCAGAGTGGCTGTACAAGGTTGCACTCTGACCAGCAATGGAGGAATATTACCCTTGCTCCAAATCCTCACTAACATGTGTTATTGATCTTAGCCATTCAAACAGGTGCAAGATAGAATCTCAAAGTAGTTTTGGCTTGCATTTCCTAGAAGGCTAAGAAATGTTGAGCATTTCTTTAAGTATTTCTCCGGTGTTGGGGTTTTCTCTATTGAGGATTCTCTTCTTAGATTTGTACCCCATATTTTAATTTGATTATTTGGTGCATTGAAATCTAGTACCTTGAGTTCTTTAAGTATTTTGGATATTAGTCCTCTATCAGATGTGGAGTTCCTTAAAAAATCTTTTCTCATTCTGTAGGCTGCCTCTTTAAATGACAGAACATTTACACAATAGAGTATTACTGAGCTCTGAGAATAAGGCATCATGAAACTTGCAGGCAAATGGATGGTACTACAAAAACAATCCAGTGTGAGATATGATATTGTAAACACTCATTTATAATGTGGATATTAGCCATTAAGTAATGATAACCAACCTACAATCCACAGACCCAGAGAGGTTAGGTATAGAGAACGGTATGGGGGGCGGTTACATGCTTCTCCCTGGGAGGAGAAAATAGAAGAAATTTTATGGGACTAGGGTTAGAGGGGGACTAGGGTTAGAGGGGCTGGAATGGGATTATCAGGTGGAGAGGAGGAGGGAACATAAGGTTGAGGGAGAGTATTTGGGAAGAGACAGCTGGTACTTAGAGGCATTTGAGGAATGATATGGCAATCCAGGGCAGTGGAAGCTTCTTTTTTTATTATTTTTATTTTTTTGTTTGTTTGTTTGTTTTTAATTTTTTATTAATTACACTTTATTCATTTTGTATTCCCCCCATAAGTCCCTCCATCCTCCCCTCCAGACCACACCCTCCCTCCCCTTTCTGCATGCATGCCCCTCCCCAAGTCCACTGATAGGGGAGGTTCTCCTCTCCTGCTTTCTGATCTTAGTCTGTCAGTTCTCATCAAAAGTGGCTGCATTGTCCTCTTCTGTGGCCTGGTAAGGCTGCTCCTCCCTCAGGGGGCGGTGATCAAAGAGCAGGCCAATCAGATTATGTCAGAGGCAGTCCCTCTTCCCATTACTATGTAACCCACTTGGACACTGAACTGCCATGGGCTACATCTGTGCAGGGGTTCTAGGTTATCTCCATGAATAGTTCTTGGTTGGAGTATGAGTCTCTGGGAAGTGTTCAAATTTTCTGGTTCTGTTGCTCTCCTTGTGGAGACCCTGTCCTCTCCAGCTCTTACTATTTCCCGCTTCTTACATAAAATTCCATTCACTCTGCCCGACAGTTGGCCATCAGGCTCAGCGTCTGCTTTGATAGTCTCCAGGGCAGAGGCTTTCAGAGGCCCTCTGTGGCAGGTTCCTAGTTTGTTTCCTGTTTTCTTCTTCTCAATTTCAGAGGCTCTCTGTAGCAGGTTCCTAGGTTGTTTCCTGTTTTCTTCTTCTTCTGATGTCCATCCTCTTTGCCTTTCAGTATGGGGATTGACCGTTTTAGGTAGGGTCCTCTCTCCTGCTTAGTTTCTTTAGATGCACAGATTTTAGTGGGTTTGTCCTAGGTTGTATGTCTATCTGAGTGAGTATATACCGTGTGTGTCTTTTTGCTTCTGGGACAACTCACTCAGGATGATCCTTTCCAGATCCAGTGGAAGCTTCTTAAAATTTATGAGATGTTCCTGATACAGAGTTTCAACTGTCAATCTCTTGCCACCAAATGAGTATTGTCATACTTTTTTTTAACTTTTATTAATTACACTTTGTTCACTTTGTATCCCCCCATAACCCCCTCCCTCCTTCCCTCCAGTCCCACCCTCCCTCCCACTTCTTCATGTATGCTCCTCCCCAAGTCCACTGATAGAGGAGGTCCTCTTCTCCTTCCTTCTGATCTTAGTCTATCAGATCTCATCAAGAGTGGCTGCATTGTCATCTTCTGTGGCTTGGTAAGGTTGCTACCCCTCAGGGGGAGGTGACCAAAGAACAGGCCAATCAGATTATGTCAGAGGCAGTCTCTCTTCCCATTACTATGTAACCCATTTGGACACTAAACTGCTATGGGCTACATCTGTGCAGGGGTTCGAGGTTATCTCCATGCATGGTCCTTGGTTGGAGTATGTGTCTCTGGGAAGACTCCTGTATTCAAAATTTCTGGTTCTGTTGCTCTCCTTATGGAATTCCGTCCTCTCCATCTCTTACTATTTCCCACTTCTTACATAAGATTCCATGCACTCTGCCCAACAGTTGGACATAAGTCTTACCATCTACTTTGATAGTCTGCAGGGCAGAGCCTTTCAGAGGCCCTCTGTAGCAGGTTCCTAGGTGGTTTCCTGTTTTCTTCATCTTCTGATATCCATCCTCTTTGCCTTTAGGGATGGGGATTGAGTGTTTTACTCAGGGTCCTCTCTCTTGATTAGTTTCTTTAGATGTACAGATTTTAATAGGTTTATCCTATGTTATGTCTATATGAGTGAGAATATACTGTGTGTGTCTTTCTGCTTCTGAGACAGCTCACTCAGGATGATTCTTTCCAGGTCCCACCATACCTGCAAATTTCATGATTTCCTTATTTTTCATTGCTGAGTAATATTCCATTGTGTACATGTACCACAATTTCTGCATCCATTCTTCAGTTGAGGGGCATCTGGTCTGTTTCCAGCTTCTGGCTATTACAAATAAAGCCGCTACAAACATGATTGAGCAATGTCATTACTTTTTAAAAACTTTTATGTTTCTTATATCTCTCCCCCCATCCCTTCTAACATTCCAACAACAGGGAAGAGAGAAAGGGTTAGTGGGAGAGAGGGCATAGTTCTCTTGGCTGCTTCCTGCCGGTTAAGGTCATCAGGTTCCTTGGAGCTAGTACAATCTTTGTTTCAAGAGATCTCCAATGCCCTGTTGCACTGCAACAACAGCAACAAGAGCAGCAAGCAAAGAGCAGGAGCAGCCTTGTTCTTTCTTGGAGTTACTCCACACTCTCTGGGCTCTGCCATTTATTCTCTCTCCAGAGTCCTCAGATTTATACTATCTGCAGCTGGCAAAGAGCTCCTCTCAGAGCCTTCATGAGGCAAACAGGCTTCTGATGTGGACCATCTGAATCAGTCCCACAGCCTATATCTGGGATTAAAACAAAAGCATGTTTATATCCACAACAAGTGAGGCTTCCAGTAGTGGGAATTAGTTATATTCAATTGAGTTGTTGCCCAAGAGAGTCCTAAAGCAATCACCAAATATTCCAGGCTGTTGTCAAGACAATAGGGCGGCTCATTTCCAAGAACAACATCCCCCAACACATTGAAGATGGCGTAGTGGAGCTGATTCTTACATAGAGCCTTTGCCCCTGCATTCTAGTCTCTTTGATGCAGGAAGACACTCTTCAGGCAGTATAGTAAAAGAGAAGCGTGGACACCAACCTCGCCACAAAACCTGTGACCTGTAATACACCCCACCTGCAAGATATACTAGGGCATTGGTGGCACACAACATGTGGAAACAACTAACCAGTGTCTGATTTGACTTAAGGCCCACTCTGTAAGACAGAACACATACAGTAATGCTTGTAAGAGCCAGAGAATCGAAAGCCCAGAGATATAGGGTAAAGCAAACTGTAACTTATCAAAAAAAGAAAAAAGAAAGAAAATAAATGAAATGAAAGAAGAAAAAAAAAAGAACAAGAAAAGACCCAACCAAAGAAACAAAAATGTATGAACAAAATGATTATACTCATTGATAAATACCTTACCTGTTCATCACCAGAGATGCTTTCTTCTTTCCTCCTGCAGCAGATGCAGAGACCCACAGCCTTACATTAAGGAAAGAGAGAGTCCTTAGAACACACTGCTCTAAATCAGATGTCTCTTCAGACCCTTCCCCTCAGAGTTTGGGTTAAAAAGAATTTATTTTTAAGACAGACAGACAGACAGACAGATAGATAGATAGATAGATAGATAGATAGATAGATAGATAGATAGATAGATAGATAGATAGATAGAAAAAAACTTAATAATCTTTGGTTGGGGCTTCATTCTCCACAGCTCCCCTGGGCCCAAGTTAGTCCACTCTGTTGGTCTTCTTGTGAAGCTCCTGTCTACTCGGAGTCCTTCTATTTTTCTCCAAAGTCTTCCACAAGGCTCTTGTGCTCTCCCCAATCTTTGGCTATGAGTCTCAGCATCTGTTTCAAGGCTTTGGTGGGTGGAGGTTTTCAGAAGACAGCTATGCTAGGCTCCCATCTGCACACCTAGCAGAGTGTAGTTGTTAGTGTCAAAGGTTGTCTCTCTCTCATGAAGTGGGTCTAAGATTGGGCCAGATTTTGGATGAACATTCCCTCAGTCTTTATCCCTGTACATCTTGTAGGCAGGGTAAATTTTGGGTTGAAATTTTTGTGGGTGGGTTGGAGTTCCACCTCCCTTCACTAGGAGTGTTGTAGATCTCACTCCCTAGAGCCCAAGTTGTTGTAGATCTCTTGCTTGTCTTGGAAACGTTCCGTCCACATTTTCTCTTACCTCTGCAGGTCCTCTTTCCTCCTGCCCCTGCTTTCACCACATCTACTCCCCACTTTGTTTCCCCACCCTTGTTTTCCTCAGCACTCCCTCTCCTGTCCTGTTTTGTCTCTTCAACTACGTCCCCTGCCTGTTCTGTTTCCCCTTCTTAGTGAAATTTAAGTCCTCCCTTGGGTTTTCCTGAATACTAGGCTTCGTTGGGTCTGTGAATTGAAGTATGGTTATCCTGTATGATAGGGCTATAATTACATATAAGCAGATATTTGTCTTTTCGGATCTGAGTTACCTCACTCAGGATGATCTTTTGCAGTTCCTTCCATTTGTCTGCAAATTTTATGACTCCTTGTTTTTAATATCTGAGTAGTATTCCACTGTGTGTATGTACCACATTTTCTTTATCCATTCTTCTGTTGAGAAATATCTGGGTTTCCATTTTCTGGCTATTAAGAATGTAGATGCTGTAAACATAGTTGAGCAAATGTCTTGTATGGTGGATTATCTGTTGGATATATGCTCAGGAGTGGTACAGCTGAGTCTTGAGGGGGAAATATTCCCAATTTTCTGACTGGATCTAGGCCCCGTACAATTGTATATCTGACAGACAACTTGGTCTTCCTGTGGGTCCCCTACTACGGAGAGCAGAGGCTGTTTTGACATGGACTCTCTTGCATGCTTTTCAATCACTTTCCCCTTTTAGGGCTGCCTTGATAGGCCACCATGGAAAAGGAGGTGTTCAATCCTGAGGCAACTGACTTGAAGTGCTAGGGTAAGTTAGTGGGAGCTCCCCTTTCTTGGGGGGTAGAGTAGGGGGAAAGAGTGAAGAGGGAGGGAGGGAAGCACCAGGAGGAGAGGGGGCGTGAGGACTATAACTGGGAAGTAAAGTGAACAACTACTTATTCCATATGCAGTTGAGAATTTTTCTTTCAAGATCCGTAAAGAATTGTGTTGATAATCTGATGGGGACTGCATCAAATCTGTAGATTGTTTTTGGTAATATGGCCATTTTTGCTATGTTAGTCCTGCCAAGCCATGAGCATGGAGTTCCTTCCATCTTCTGATATCTTCTTCTATTTCTTTCTTCAGAGAATAAAAGATATTTTTCATACTAGTCTTTGACTTGCTTGGTTAGAGTTACACCAGGATACTTTATATCCTCTGTGGCTATTGTGAAGGGTGTTGCTTCCCTAATTTCTTTCTCAACCCATTTGTCTTTTGTATACAGGAGGACTACTGATTTTTTTTTAGTTGATTTTGTATCCAGCCACTTGGTTGAAGGTGTTTATTACCTGTAGGAATAACCTGGTAGAATTTCTAGGGTCATCCAGATATACTATCATATCATCTGCAAATAGTGATGCTTTGACTTCTTTATTTCCAATATGTATCCCCTTGATCTCCTTTGTCTTATTGCTCTAGCAAGGACTTCAAGTACTATGTTGAAGAGATGTGGAGAGAATGGGCACCCTTGCCTTGTCCCTGATTTCAGTGGGATTGTTTTAAGTTTCTCTCCATTTAGTTTGATGTTGGCTATAGGCTTGCTGTATATTGCCTTTACTATGTTTAGGTAAGTGCCTTGTATCCCTGATCTCTCCAGGACCTTAAATATATATGAATGTTGGATTTTATAAAATGCTTTTCAGCATCTAAGGAGATTATCATGTGGTTTTTCTCTTTCAGTTTGTTTATATGGTGGATCACATTGGTGGATTTCCATATACTGAAGCACCCATGCATACCTGGGATGAAGCCTTCTTGATCATAGTGGATGATATCTTTGATGTATTCTTGGATTCAGTTTATGAGTATTTGATTGAGTATTTTTGCATCAATAAAGGAGATTGGCCTGAAGTTCTCTTTCTTTGTTGGGACTTTGTGAAGGTTAGGTATCAAGGTGACTATGGCTTCATAGAATGAGTTTGGTAATGTTCCTTCTGTTTCTATTTTGTGAAATAGTTTGAAGAGTATTGGTGTTAGCTCGAATAAATAAAGTTAAAAGTAAAAAAAAGCCTTAATCCAATACAAATCAAATCAAATGACCACAGTTGACAAATTCTCATGTCACTAATTATACAGATAATTTGAAGTATGATTCAAATCTATCTTATAGAGTCCTCTATTAGTGCAATGGATTAAAAAGCTTCAGAATATCCAATACTCATATAAAATGACCTATAAGAAATAAGATACTCTTTTAAAAATTGTTTATTTAATTTTATTTTATGTGCATTAGTGTGAAGGTGTCAGATCCCTTGTAAATGGAGGTTAAAAAATGTTGTGAGCTGCCATTTGGGTTATGGGAATTGAACCTTGATCCTCTAGAAGAACAGACAGTGCTCTTAACCACTAAGCCAGCTCTCCAGCCCCAAGATACTCTTATATTGTAAGTAAAACATATTCCCAACATTGAGGTACAAAGATCCCAGATTTTTTTTTTCATCTTTATTTAGGAGTTTTAATTTCCATACTAACTATACATTTTGACAATTTTTTTTAAATTTTTTTTATTTAACTTTTATTAAATACACTTTATTCCTTTTTTTAATTACTTATTTTAGATTTTGAAATTATAATTATGACATTCCTACCAAAGAAAAATTTAAAGCTACAAATATACAAAAAAACAAATGTCTCAAGACATGTTTATTTTTATTTGATATTTATTTGAATGTCATTGAAGTCACTAAATAAAATTATTTAAAATAAGCTTTTGTGAGATACCTGAGTTTTGTCTTTTCTGTGCCATTAAATTACATGTTTCTGAATTTTTGAAAATATTAGTAATTTGAAAATACTTTATATGCATGGGCAGTTAGCCTGCATATATGCCCATGCAACATGAACATACAGAACATATGGAAGCCAGAAGTGGGCATCAGGTCCCCTGGAATTAGTGTTACAGGCAGTTGTGGGCTGCCACGTGGTATTGGGAGCTGAACCCAGGTACTCTGCAAAGGCAGTGCCCTTGGCTGTCTCCCCACTTTGAATCAACTGAGGTCATTTTGGACCTAAATGAAATTTTAAAAAACAAATCAGAGAAACTTCTTGTACTTTTTTTTCACTAGGTTCCCCTTGCTAAGCTGTTGCATAACCACATGCTAACATACGGGCATGACTGCAAGGCATCAATCAATCTTGTTCACGTCTAGCCAGCTAGAGTTCCTGTTTCTAACAAAGCAAAGAAAGCTGTCATACCACAGACACTGCCTACTATACAGCCCTTTCTACTACCTCCAAACACCACACTCCCATCCAGGGCTAAATTTTACCATTTCAAAATTGTTGCATTGATAGAGTCATAAAACATCCAAACTTGTAGAAGGAAATTTTCCTGCAGACGAGTTTCCCGAAGATTTACCCAGTCATGTTTCCACACACTGTTCCTAACATCTCTGCTCAGTACTCTGGGGCATTACCTTGTCAAGGAAGATGTGAGCTGCTTCATGCTTTCTCTTTTTGTTTGCTTTTGTTTTTTTTTGTTTTTTCTATCCCAGAGAATGAAGTTTGCTTGTTTTGCAGAGACAGTTGCTCAACAATTCAAGGTCTAGGTCATATGGTATCTACATATTAATGCAGACATTATGTACTGTTTAAAGGATCGGCTATAACTTTTTATATTTCCTTTATCAATCTGTGCATCTTATAAAGTCATTTTCATTAGCACTTAGATTCCCTCTGCCAGACTAAGAGATATGCTGCGTTTCATAGTATGTGGGGTTTGCATTTCCACAGTGCTGCAAAGCATAGAGCATCTTTTCCCAAGATATTTGACATCTATATATCAGTCATGACCCATCTACCCATATCATTTGTTCTTTTTCATAGTAGCTCCTTTAATTCTGAATTCCAAAGTATGTTCTTAAACCTAGGCCTATGATAATCCTCTGTTTGGTGAAGGCAGATGAAACTTCTGCTGAAGGGCTGGTCCTCCAAAATATATTGCCAAATGAGTAACTTCCCTGTCAACTTTGGACAGGGACAAGTTTCCCTGTCAACTACCCTGTCAAGCTCTTCCTAGGTTCCTTGCGTCTTTTCCAAGATTTGAAACTCTGCTTACTAGAAATGAGTATGGAAACTACACTGCAGGTTATTGAGGTGGATGCTGAGACTCATAGCCAAACTTTGAGCAGAGTGCAGGGAATCTTATAAAAGAAATGGGAGATAGTAAGACCTGGAGAGGACAGGAACTCCACAAGGACAGCAACAGATCCCAAAAGTCTGGACACAAGGGGTCTTTTCTGAGACTGATACTCCAGCCAAAGACTACTCTTGGAGATGGCCTGGAACCCCTGCACAGAGGTAGCCTATGGCAGTTCAGTATCCAAGTGGGTTCCATAGTAATGGGGACAGGGACTGTCTCTGACAGGAACAAATTAGCCTGCTCTTTGATCACCTCCCCTGAGGGGGGAGCAGCCTTAGCAGGGCACTGAGGATCATAATGCAGCCACTCCTGATAAGACCTGATAGACTAGGATCAGAGAGGAGAGGAGGACCTCCCTTATCAGTGGACTGGGAGAGGTAATGGATGGAGAAGAAAGAGGGAGGGATTGGGAGGGAGGGGGGAGGGAGGTACAGGGGGGATACAAAGTGAAAAACTGTAATTACTAAGAATAAAAAATAATGAAAAAACATCTTTTCAAGACTAGAACTCTTTATCTTCTTTATTTTTATACAATTACAGTTAAATTACATCATTTCCTGCTTCCCTCCTCTTCTTCCAAACTTTATATACTCCCTCCTTGCTCTTCTTCAAATTTAAGGTTCCCATTTTTCATTAATTGTTGTTAAACCCATATATGTACATATATATAGATATACATATATCATATATAATATATAATATAATATATAATGTATAATATGACATATTATAATTAATATAATATAAAATCTAATCTAATGTAATTAATATAACATAACAACATAATATAACATAGCATAATATAATTACAATTATATCATATATAATATATATTATATACACATATTATTGTGTATATATGTTATATATAATATATATATATTTCTAATATATATATATATACTCCTAATACATAAGTACATCCTCACCAGTCTGCAAAATGCTACTCTTATGTGCATCTTTTCAGCATTAACCATTTGGTATTGGATAACCAAGTGGTGTGTTTCTCCCTGGGTAAGTCTCTCCCATAATGTCTCACTAGCCCAGACGCTGAACCTCAGCTGAACAAAAACAGCAGGAATACACTTGATATTATGGGAAAGGGAAACAACAAGAGGCGTCAGCCCTGTATTAAAAGCCACAGGCAGCTATGGAATACTGCAGTCAAGACACTGGAACTCTTACTGTCTGAAGTTTGGCTCATCAGTATTACTTAACAACAGCTTTTTTTTTTTTTTAATCTCCTTTTACCTTTGATCTTTGCTATAGCTTTAGAAATGTTACTGTTATATTCAGTAACATTTGCTTTCAATTGTGCAACTATATTTTATTCTCTACAAATAATTTTCTCAATTTTTTTCAAAGTCACGGTGTATGGTGTATCTTCCATAAATCAATAACAATATCTTCTTCAAAGTTTTCAGATCCACAAAACAAGGCTGCCCACTCTCTCCATATCTCTTCAACATAGTTCTGGAAGTCCTTGCTAGAGCAATAAGACAGTTGAAGGAGATCAAGGGGATACAAATTGGAAAGGAAGAAGTCAAATTATCACTATTTGCAGATGATATGATAGTATACGTGAGTGACCCCAAAAACTCTACCAGGGAACTCCTACAGCTGATAAACACCTTCAGCAAAGTGGCCGGATACAAAATTAACTCAAAAAAATCAGTAGCCCTCCTGTATACAAAAGACAAAAGGCATGAGAAAGAAAGGAGGGAAACAACACCCTTCACGATAGCCACAAATAACAGAAGGTACCTCGGAGTAACCCCAAAGAAGGAAGTCAAAGACTTGTATGAAAAAATTTCAAATCTCTGAAGACAGAATTAGAAGAAGATATGAGAAGATGGAAAGATCTCCCATGCTCATGGCTTGGCAAGAATAACATAGTAAAAATGGCCATCTTACCAAAAGCAATCTACAGATTCAATGTAATTCCCATCAAATTACCAACACAATTCTTTACAGACCTGGAAAGAAAAATTCTCAACTTCATATGGAATAACAAGAAACCCAGAATTGCTAAAACAATCCTCTACAATAAAAGATCTTCTGGAGGTATCTCCATCCCTGATCTTAAATTGTACTATAGAGCAACAGTTTTAAAAACTGCATGGTACTGGCATAGAAACAGAATGGTGGATCAATGGAACTGATCAGAGGACCCAGAAAAAAACCCACACACTTATGGACACCTGATCTTTGACAAAGATGCCAAAACCATACAATGGAAAAAAGATAGCATCTTCAACAAATGGTGCTGGTCCAACTGGATGTCTACATGTAGAAAAATGAAAATAGATCCATACTTATCACCCTGCACAAAACTGAAGTCCAAGTGGATCAAAGACCTCAACATAAAACCAGACACATTAAATAGGCTAGAAAAAAAAGTGGAGAATACCCTAGAACTCATTGGTACAGGAGAAAACTTCCTGAACAGAACACCAACAGCACAGGCTCTAAGAGCAACAATCAATAAATGGGACCTCATGAAACTGAAAAGCTTCTGCAAAGCAAAGGACACCGTCATCAAAACAAAGTGACTGCCTACAGATTGGGAAAGAATCTTCACCAACCCTTTATATGACAGAGGACTCATATCCAGTATATATAAAGAACTACAGAAGCTGAAAAGCAGCAAACCAAGTAATCCACTTAAAAAATGGGGAACAGAGCTAAACAGAGAATTCTCTGTTGAGGAATATCGAATGGCAGAGAAGCACTTAAAGAAATGCTCAACCTCATTAGCCATTAGGGAAATGCAAATCAAAACAACCCTGAGATTTCACCTTACACCCATCAGAATGGCCAAAATCAAAAACTCAAGTGACAACCCATCCTAGAGAGGTTGTGGAGAAGGGGGAACCCTTCTCCACTGCTGGTGGGAATGCAAACTTGTACAACCACTCTGGAAATCAATCTGGCGCTTTCTCAGACAACTAGGAATAGCGCTTCCTCAAGATCCAGCTATACCACTCCTGGGCATATACCCAAAAGAGGCTCAAGGACACAAAAAGGACATTTGCTCAACCATGTTTGTAGCAGCTTTATTTGTAATAGCCAGAAGCTGGAAACAACCCAGATGCCCCTCAACTGAAGAATGGATGCAGAATAAATGGAATATTACTCAGCAATGAAAAATAAGGAAATCGTGAAATTTACAGGTAAATGGTGGGACCTGGAATGGATCATCCTGAGTGAGTTGTCCCAGAAGCAAAAAGAGACACATATAGACATACAACATAGGACAAACCCACTAAAATCTGTGCATCTAAAGAAACTAAGCAAGAGAGAGGACCCTGCCTAAAACGGTCAATCCCCATCCTGAAAGGCAAAGAGGATGGACATCAGAAGAAGAAGAAAACAGGAAACAACCTAGGAACCTACCACAGAGGGCCTCTGAAAGCCTCTGCCCTACAGACTATCAAAGCAGATGCTGAGCCTGATGGGCAACTGTTGGGCAGAGTGAATGGTATTTTATGTAAGAACTCGGAAATAGTTAGAGCTGGAGAGGACAGGGTCTCCACAAAGAGAGCAACAGAACAAGAAAATGTGAACACAGGGTACTTCCCAGAGACTCATACTCCAAACAAGGACTATTCGTGGAGATAACCTAGAACCCCTGCACAGATGTAGCCCATGGCAGTTCAGTGTCCAAGTGGGTTACATAGTAATGGGAAGAGGGACTGCCTCTGACATAATCTGACTGGCCTGCTCTTTGATCTCCCCCCTGGGGAGAGCAGCCTTACCAGGCCATAGTAATGGACAATGCAGCCACTTTTGATGTGAACTGATGGACTAAGATCAGAAAGGAGAGGAGAACCTCCCCTATCAGTGGACTTGAGGAGTGGCATGCATGCAGAGAGAGGAGGGAGGGTGGGATTGGGAGGGGAAGAGGGAGGGGCTTATGGAGGGATACAGAATGAATTAAGTGTAATTGATGAAAAATTTAAAAAGAAAAGGAAAACAAAGTTTTCAGATGCAACTACAGCTCCTATTTTTATATTCTCTCCCCTCTACTCCCTTAGACTAATCCACAGAGGGTTTTTTGTTTGTTTGTTTTTTGTTTTTTTTTTTTTTACATTCTTTCTTTTTTCGAATGTTGCTGTATTTACCACCATGACTCTGGAGTCTGACATTATGCAGCGAAGAGACATTTGCTCCCATCTTCAGTGAGTTCAGACTTGCAGTCACAAATGTTTGATGAGAAAGAACAATCATGTCCCCCCTTGGGATTGATTGTCTGTTCTGAGAAGCCTTCTGTTATTCTTCATCTTGGGGCTAAGTGCTGTATTCCATGGTGATTTCTACATGTAAAATGTTCTAAATGGCAAGCCTGCCCATGAAATTTAAGTCTCTCCCTTTATTTTTAGCCCCTTTACTCATATTGGTTTGTAACATATTGCCAAGGAAAGCCTAGACCTTTCTGTGGCTCTGGCCACACCATCTGCAGGCATTTTGTTTTCCAGAAAATAACAATCTCTCGACTTTTCTCATTAATTTCAAGATAAGACGCAAAATTGCTCTGGTATAGTAATCCCTTCACTGCAATCATTTATAGCAATGATTTCTCCAAAAGAGTAAATGAGTAAGTAGCCACTGGATACCCCTAAATGAAGTTAAAAGTTATATTTTTGGAAATCTCCTTTAATCTACCCTGTACCCATACAAGAAATAGTCTCGAATTTGTAATCATTGCTGATATTATTATGGTCTCCTAGAACTGAGTTTTCTGACATGGTTATGCTGCACAAATAATTGGCTTTATTTTGTTTTGAAAGATTAAACACGGACCTTGGGAAATGACTAATTTTTTTTATTATTATTAGTTACATTTTATTAACTCTGTATCCCAGCTGTATCCTGCTCCCTCATTCCCTCCCAATCCCACCCTCCCTCGCTCATCTCCTCCCTGCCCCTTTCCAAGTCCACTGATTGGGGAGGACCTCCTCCCTTTTCATCTGACCCTGTTTTATCAGGTATCTTCGGGACTGGCTGCAAAGTCCTCCTCTGTGGCCGAGCAGGACTGCTCCCCCCTTGTGGGGTGAGGAGTTCATAGAGCCTGCCATTGAGTTCCTGTCAGAGATAGTCCCTGTTCCCCTTAGTAGGGAAAACCAATTGTTTACTGAGCTACCGTGGATTACATCTTAACAGGGGTTCTAGGTTATATCCATACATGGTTCTTGGTGGAGTATCCGTCTCAGAAAAGACCCCTGTGCCCAGATATATTTGGTCTTTGTGGAGCTCCTGTCCTCTCCATGTCATACTAACTCCCCTTCTTTCATATGATTCCCTGCACTCTTAGTATCTGCTTTGATACACTGCTGAGTAGAATCTTTCAAAGGCCCTCTGTGGTAGGCTCCTGTGCTGTTACATGTTTTCTTCTACATCGAATGCACATCCCATTTGTCTTTCTAAGTGAGGATTGATCATCTTACCCCAGGTTTTCTTTCTTGTTTATCTTCTTTAGGGAAATGGCTATATTTTTAAACAATGTTTACAGACAATGGTAAACCCAGTTCAGAGCCTCTGATACCCTCTTCTGGACAGCAGCTGCAACTGCACTCACATGTGCACATCCCTAATTCAGACATAAATAAAAATAAAACGTAATAGAAACTAAAACCTGTAGGAGAGTACCACACTAAATAACTATTAACATGTTATACTTCTTTAGCTTATACTTTACACATACACAATTCATACTTGGAATATAAATAATGAAGTTGAAAAATTATAATTTCAGTTTTCTCTATTATTTGGTAATATTTAAACAAACTTAGCAATTTTTAGCATTCCATATTTTAATAAAATTAGTCAACTATTAAATAACAAATTAACACAATTACCTACTTAATTTAGACTAAGCTCTACTTTTTATTGGTGAACTACAGCTAAAGATTATCTCAATGTGTACTTCAAATATGCATTAGGAGACAGCTGCATAAAGCATGCATATTGCTAAGCACCACTATCATATATAAATGTGAATAGCGATGTACATGCATAGACTAAATCAATCCAATTATTGGGATGAAAGCAATAGATACTCAAGCATATTCACCACTTTATTCAACACTATGAGTTTTCTTGGTAATTAAATTCCAATACTTCAGAGGTTCTAATGTGCCTAGTAGAAGACATTCAGTCTTCAAAACTCTACCTCAGAACACTGACAATTCCACATAAACCTGTGGCACTTCAAAAACCGCACATACACTGCCTGATAAAACAGCATTTTAAAAGTGTCCAACATGGCTGGTGGGCACACCACTTTGCTGTGAGCTTTCTTCTGCCTCTACCAGATCATTTCACTTGCTGTCTCTAGACAGAGCAACCATCTTTCTCATATTATGTAACAAGCAATAGACTAAAGGTGCTGGGAAAGGTAGATAAAGACACTCAGAAATTGATTGTATCATAAAAGTACCTTTAGCAGGCCTTGTGTCTTTATGTCTGAGGCCTCCTGACACATGAGGGAAATAAATCTCTATATGGACACATCTCTGTAGGTGTATTTCTATTATAGAAAGCTGTGCAATTAAATTTACGGTTTCTTATTTTCTGATTAAATAAATATATTCTGATTCAAAAACATGAGTAGCATAATAATAAAATGATATATTTTATTGTGAGGGAAATCTTGGACATAGATTATGCAGATTAAAATAGTCCACTGTTGCAAATCTTGTCTAAACATGGCTAGTGTTTGTTAGATGTGGCTTCAAAATATTATTGAACTAATAGGATTCATAAATATTAAAAACCTTGGAAAGCTATATGCCTAATCATCATGTAGTTTAGCTGACAAAGAACAGTTTGTTAAGTAGTTTTTTATATACAAAACATTAAAAGTACAGGTATCAATTTACATGGTCAAATATACAGAGAAATAAAATTTTATGGAATGCTTAAATTATATCAAATAATTGAGTAACTCCTAGAAATACATAAATTTTGAGGGCAATAGAGTTCTTACACATATACTTCATTTGAAGCATTGAGCTATGTGTCTAGTAACTATTAAATATTTAAATTTTTAATAAGTAACTAGTCATCACTCACAAATTTTACTAAATTAGTAGATACATATATTTATCTACTAATTTTCATATGATTTGAGGGCATTAAAAAGGACAAAAGACCAAATATTTGCTACCCTTTCAGAGGAGGACTTTGCAGCCAGTTCTGAAGATACCTGATGAAATATGGTCAGATGGAAGGGGAGGAGGTCCTCCCCTATCAGTGGACTTGGAAAGGGGCAGGGAGGAGATGAGGGAGGGAGGGTGGGATTGGGAGGGAATGAGGGAGCAGGATACAGCTGGGATACAGAGTTAATAAAATGTAACTAATAATAAAAATAAAAAAGGAAGAAAAAGTTAAAAAAAAAGATCCTCTTTCCTGGTTGTATTTCTGATGATTACAATGTTAGTATTTAACAGTATGATTAAATTAGGCAGGCATTTTTCTGTGAAATATAAAACAATACATCCATATACATCAACATTGCTATATAGGCATAATCTATGTTTTTCTTATATTGTTATTGTCCATATTTACCAACACTACTCTATAGGCATAATCTTTAAATGTTTATTATATTATATATTATTATATATTAGATATTAATATTTATTACCAATTATACGGTACATTATATAATTTGAAAAACAAATATCACATAACTTATTTCACCTGAGGTTTCAGATTTTATTAAATTCTTATAATTTGGGGTATTAATAATAAGTGTGAATTTGAAAAGTATTGCAAGAAGTGAAAACATGGTGGTCATATATTCATGCAGTGTGTGTAACCAATACCAGTTGGATGAATCATTTAAATTCAAGAATTTAAAGATTTGGTTTCTTTAATTTGTATAAATGTTTTCTGCAAGAGACCATATTTTTTTAAAAGTTAAATTTGTCTCTCCAGCCAGTCTCCACCACATACTGAAATATAGCTTACTTTTACATAAAGTCATAAAAATAGCATTCTCCCAATCTCAGTTGGTAATCAGCTGTGACATTAAAAGGCATAAATCTTTGTTCAATTTCTTTCCAGCTTCTTCAATGAAAATGAAAATAAAGTACATTTTAAAGTAGCAGTGGTAGCAAGCACACATTGTCCAAACTTTCTAAGTTTTTAGAACTTTGAGGTTGGATTTCAAATCTCTCCCTATTTGTCTAGGTAATAAAAGTAGACTTGTTTTGTTCTCCAGTTAAACTGGGCAGTTTGTGACTTAAGTTCTCTCATTATTTCATTTCAGTTGGAAAACATTGCTCAGACATAGCTATGTGCTGAAGCCCCGACCATGCCAAAGCAGAGGGCATCTGATCCTCTGTGACACTGCAAGCGGACAATTTCCTCAAACTGTCTTGTCTATCCAAAAAGGCACACCTCTAAGTCACTATCCCAACGTTTTTCTTACCATGAAAGATGAACAATTAACTACCTACCTCAAGAGGTCAAATGGGTCTCCAGGGCTTGTTTTGAAGGAAGTTTTCAATTTGATAACTTTAAAATATATAAATATTAGAGGAATTTTGTATGAACAGATTTTTCAAAATGTTAAAATGGGTATGAAATTCTCAAAGAATAAATGAAATATATTTTAAAGGAACACAACTATTATTCCTCTTCTATCAATTTTTACTAAAATACATTTTCTATAACTTAAAAACTCAAAACAATTCTCTTCCTACAGACTTAGTCAACTGTGTTAAATTCATGCTTCTCTAACTCTCAGCATTTCATACAGCGCAATGACTCTTTATCCAATACCAAACAGTCAGCCCTGTACACATACATTAAAGTAACATTACAGACACTGAACAAGCTGTGTTTAGGAATAGGTGTGTGTGTGTATGCATTTGACAATTAACAACAAAGGGGGTAATAAAATCAAGATGGGGTATGTGATAGGGTTTGAAGGGTGGAAAAACTGGGAAATGATGTAATTAAATCCCTATTTTATAAAAAAATTAAAAAACTATTTTTATTACAAAAAACATTTCAAAGATTTAAATTTCAACTCATGTATCTTATACAAATTTATATAACTTATGTATCTTATATGAACTCAAACATATCTCTTCATTTGAGCCCAATATAAAATTAAAAAGAAAAGTCAACATATTATTTTCAGTTGATGTAATTTTGAGCTTTTAGCTTATTGTGCTGTCTAAATTTACCCCAACATGACACAAACTAGAGTTGTCTGACAGGAGGAAATGTCAATTGGGAAAATGCTTTTTTAAGAACAGACAGGCTTGTATGACATTTTCTTAATTAGTGATTGATGACAGAGGGCCCAGCCCAGTCGGGGGAGGCTCCTCATGAGCTATTAATATTGGATATTTTTTAAATTAAACATACACACACACACACACACACACACACACACACACACACACACACATATATATATATGTATGTATATATATATATATATATATATATATATATATATGTATGTATTGTGTCCACAAAAGAGAGCACAGTTCAGAAAGACTTCTGACAAGTGGAAAACCATTCTCCATTTCTTTCCTTTTGTGTGTGTGTATGGTACATGGCTTTTTTGTTTCCTTTTTTAAAATTTTTATATTAACTACAGTTTATCAGTTTATTCTTCTTTGTATTCCCAACTGTAGCTCCTTCCCTCATTCCCTCCCAATCCTACCCTCTTTCCCCCATCTCCTCCCTTGCCCCTCTCCAAATTCACTAATAGGGGAGGTCCTCCTCCCCTTAGCTTATAAATAAAATAAAATAAAAATATGAGCAAGCCATGGGGAGCAAGCTAGTAAGCAGCACACTTTCATGACCTCTGCATCAGCTCCTGCCTCCATATTCCTGCCTGTCTAGTTATGCTTTGGCTTCCTTCAGAGGGAGGACTGTGATTTAGGATAGGTAAAACTTTTCCTACCCAAGTTGCTTCTGGTCATGACATTTCATCACAGCAGTAGTAATCCTAAATAGAAGACATATTCTAGTCTCTCCTCTCATTTAATAGCACTGATTGTTTATAAGTATTTAAAAATTAGAGATGAGGGAGAGAGGGTGTGATTGGAAAGGAATGAGGGTGGGGACTACAGCTGGGATACAAAGTGCATAAACTATAATTAATATAGAAAAATAAAAATTTAATTAAAAAATAAAGAAAATAAACTAAAAATTAGTGATTTTAAAATAGCCACATAAACGACAGTCCTTTTAAAAATTATTTTTATTTTTATTAATTACAGTTTATTCACTTTGTATACCCCATGTGCCTCCCTCCTTCCTCCCCTCCCAATCCCACCTTCCCTCTTCCCCACCCATGTCCCTCTCCCAGTCCACTGAAAAGGGAGGTCCTCCTCCCCTTCCCTCTGACCCTAGTCTATCAGGTCTCATCGGGAGTAGCTGCATTGTCTTCTTCTTCTGTGGCTTGCTAAGGCTGCTCCCCAGTCAGGGGGAGGTGATCAAAGAGCAGGCCAATCAGTTCATGTCAGAGACAGTCCCTGTCCCCTTTTCTATGGAGCCCACTTGGATACTGAACTGCCATAGGCTACCTCTGTGCAGGGGTTCCAGGCCATCTCCACTAATGGTCTTTGGCTGGAGTATCACTTTCAGAAAAGACCTCTGTGCCCAGACTTTTAGGATCAGTTGCTCTGCTTGTGGAGCTCCTGTCCTCTCCAGGTCTTACTATCTCCCACTTATTTCATAAGATTCCCTGAACTCTGCCCAAAGTTTGGCTATGAATCTCAACGTCTGCCTTGATACCCCGCAGGGTAGAGCCTTTCAGAGGCACTCTGTGGTAGCTCCTGTCCTGTTCCCTCTTTTCTCCCTCCTCTGATATCCATTCTCTTTGCCCTTTTGAATGGGGATAGAGCATCTTAGCCAGAGTCTTCCTTCCTGATTAGCTTCTTTCAGGGTACAGATTTTAGTAGGTTTATCCTATATTATATATCTATATGAGTGAGTATATACCCTGTATGTCTTTAAGCTTCTGGGATACTTCACTCAGGATAATTTTTTCCAGTTCCCACCATTTACCTGCAAATTTCATGATTTCCTTGTTTTTTATTGCTGAGTAATATTTCATTGTATAGATGTACCACACTTTCTGTATCCATTCTTCTGTTGAGGGTCATCTGGGTTGTTTCCAACTTCTGGCTATTACAAATAAAGCTGCTACAAACATGACTGAGCAGATGTCTTTGTTGTATACTTGAGCATCTTTTGGATATATGCCTAACAAGGGTATAGATGGATCTTGAGGAAGTGCTATTCCTAATTGTTTTAGAAAGCACCAATTCGATTTCTGAAGTGGTTGTATGAGTTTTATATTCCCACCAGCAATGGAGGAGGGTTCCCCTTTCTCCACAACCTCTCCAGCATGTGTTGTCACTTGAGGTTTTCATCTTAGCCATTCTGATGTGTGTAAGATGAAATCTCAGGGTCATTTTGATTTGAATTTCCCTGATAACTAAGGACCTTGAACATTTCTTTAGTGTGTCTCTGCCATTCGATATTCCTCTATTGAGAATTATCTGTTTAGCTCTGTACCCCATTTTTTAATTGGGTAACTTGATTTGATGTTGTTTAACTTCTTGAGTTCTTTATACTGAGTTTTTATACTGGATATTAGCCGTCTGTCAGATATAGGGTTGGTGAAGATTCTTTCTCAATCTGTAGGCATTCATTTTTTCTTTTTTGGATGACAGTTTCCTTTGCTTTACAGAAAGTTTTCAGATTCATGAGGTCCCATTTATTGATTGTTGCTCTTAGAGCCTGTGCTGTTGGTGTTCGGTTCAGGAAGTTGTCTCCTGTGCCAATGAGTTTTAGACTCTTCTCCAGTTTTTCTTCTAACCAATTTGGTGTGTCTGGTTTTATGTTGAGGTTTTTGATCCACCTGGACTTTAGTTTTGTGCAGGGTGATAAGTATGGATCTATTTGCATTTTTCTACATGTAGACATCCAGTTAGACCAGCACCATTTGTCGAAGATGCTATCTTTTCTCCATTGTATGGTTTTGGCATCTTTGTCAGAAATCAGGTGTCCATAAGTGTGTGGGTTTTTTTCTGGGTCTTCTATTCAATTCCACTGATGCACCATACTGTTTCTATGCCAGGAGCATGCAGTTTTTATAACTGTTGCTCTACAGTACAGCTTGAGATCAGGGATAGAGATACCTCCAGAAGATCTTTTCTTGTAGAGGATTGTTTTAGCAATTCTGGGTGTCTTGTTATTCCATATGAAGTTGAGAATTTTTCTTTCAAGATCAGCAAAGAATTGTGTTGGTAATTTGATGGGAATTGCACTGAATCTGTAGAGTGCTTTTGGTAAGATGGCCATTTTTACTATGTTAATCCTACCAAGCCAGGAGCATGGGGAATCTTTACATTTTCTGCTATCTTCTTCTAATTCTTTCTTCAGAGACTTGAATTGTTTTCATATAAGTCTTTGACTTGCTTGGTTAGGGTCAAACCAAGGTACTTAATGTCTTTTGTGGCTATTGTGAAGGGTGTTGTTTGCCTAATTTCTTTCTCAGTCCTTTTGTATTTTGTATACAGGAGAGCTGCTGATTTTTTTTTCAGTTAATTTTGTATCCAGCCACTTTGCTGAAGGTGTTTATCAGCTGTAGGACATCCCTGGGAGAATTTCTGGTGTCACTCAGGCATACTATCATATCATCTGCAAATAGTGATAGTTGGACTTCTTCCTTTCTGCTTTCTATCCACTTGATCTCCTTCAACTGTCTTATTGCTCAAAGAAGGACTTCCAGAACTATGTTGAAGAGATATGGAGAGAGTGGCCATCCTTGCCTTGTTCCTGATTTCAGTGGGATTGATTTATATTTCTCTCCATTTAGTTTGATGTGGGTATAAGCTTGCTCTATATTGCCTTTACTATGTTTAGGTATATGACTTGTATCCCTGATCTCTCCAGTACTTTAAACATGGATGGATGTTAAATTTGGTCAAATGTTTTTTCAGCATCTAAGGAGATTATCATGTGTTTTTTTTTTCTTTCAGTTTGTTAATGTGGTGGATCACATTGGTGGATTTCTTTATATTGAACCACCCCTGCATATCTGGAATGAAGCCTACTTGGTCATAGTGGATGATATCTTTGATGTGTTCTTGTGTTTGGTTTCCAAGTATTTTGTTTAGTATTTCTGCATCAATGTTCATAAGGGAGATTGGCCTGAAATTCTCTTTCTTTGTTGGGTCTCTCTTTGAGGTTTAATTATCAAGGTGACTGTGGCTTCATAGAATAAGTTTAATAGTGTTCCTTCTGCTTCTATTTTGTGGAATAGTTTGAAGAGAACTGGAGTTAGCTCTTTTTTGAAGGTCTGGTAGAATTCTGAGCTGAAACCACCTGGTCCTGGGCTTTTTTTGGATGGGAGAATTTGACGACCTCTTCCTTAGGAGATATAGGACTATTTAATTGAGTTACATGGTCTTGATTCAGCTTTGGTAAGTGGAATGTATCAAGAAAATTGTCCATTTCATTTAGATTTTCATATTTTGTGCCATATATACTTTTGAAGTAAGTCCTAATGATTATTTGGATTTCCTCAGGGTCTGTTGTTATGTCCCCCTTTTTATTTCTGATTTTGTTTATTTAGATAGTGTCTCTCTGCCTTTTATTTAGTTTGGCTAAGGGTTGGTCTATTATGTTGATTTTCTCAAAGAACCAGCTCTTGGTTTTATTGATTCTTTGAATTGTTTTATTTGTTTCTAATTGTTTGATTTCAGCCCTGAGTTCAATTATTTCCAGCTATCTACTCCTCTTGGGTGTGTCTGCTTCTTCTTTTTCTAGGGCTTTTAGGTGAGCCATCAACTTGCTTGAATGAGATGTCTTGAATTTCTTCTTGAAGGCACTTAGTGCTATGAACTTTCCTCTTAGCACTGCTTTCATTGTGTCCCACAAGTTTGGGTATGCTGTGTCTTCACTTTCGTTGAGTTCTAGTTTCTTTCTTTATTTCTTCCCTGACTCAGCTGTCTTTTAGTAACAAGTTGTTCAGTTTCTATGTGTGTGTAGGCTTTTGCTATTTCTGTTGTTGTTGAAGTCCAACTTTATTCCATGGTAATCAGACAAGATACAAGGGATTATTTCAATCTTCTTGTATCTGTTGAGGCTTGCTTTGTGACCAACTATATGGTCTGTTTTGGAGAAAGTTCCATGAGGTACTGAGAAGAAGGCAAATTCTTTTGTGTTTGTGTGTAAGGTTCTGTAAATGTCTGTTAGGTCCATTTGATTCATGACCTCTATTAGAGATATTGTTTCATTTTTTTAATTTCTGTTTTTTTTTTTTTTTGTTTTTTTTTTTACCTGTCCTGTGTTGAGAGTGGGGTGTTGAAGTCTCCCACTATTAATGTGTGGGTATTTATGTGTGGTTTAAGTTTTATCAATGTTTCTTTTACACATGTGCGTGCCCTTGTATTTGGGGCATAGATGTTCAGGATTGTGATGTCTTCCTGGTGGAATTTTCCCTTGAGTAGTATGAAGTGTCCTTCCCCATCTCTTTTGATTAATTTTGGTGAAAGTCTCTTTTATCAGATATTAGAATGGCTACTCCTGCTTGCTTCTTGGGTCCATTTGCTTGGAAAACCATCTTTCAGCCCTTTGCCCTCAGGTAATGCCTATCTTTGAGTCTTAGGTGTACTTCTTATATGCCACAGATTTGGGGGTCTTGTTTACACATCCATTTTGTTAGTCTGTGTCTTTTTATTGGAGAATTGCATCCATTGATGTTGACAAAGATTAATGACCAGTGGCTGTTAGATCCTTTGATTTTGAAGTTGACTGTGGTAGTAATTTTGTGTTCTTGGCTACTTTTTGTTTTTCTCTAGTGAGATTAATTTTTTCCTGTGTTTTCTTTAAAATAGTTTTCTCGGGTTGTATTTTTTCTTCTAGTGTCTTCTGTAACACTGGATTTGTGTGTAAGTATGGTTGAAATTTGTTTTTGTCGTTAAATATCTTGTTTTCTCTGTCTATAAGGTCTGAGAGTTTTGCATTTTATTTGTTTCCTCTATTAACCTCTTCAATAAGCATAGACATTAAGTCATCTTCTTGAATTACAATTATGCTGGGGTGTCCATGGCTGCTTGCCCCTGGATAACTGGACTCTGGGGATGCCATATTGCTATCTTTTGTTGGTTGAGCTTTTATGCTTGCCTCTACCCATTGAGCTAACTGAGGTGTTGGGTGTTTGTTTCTGGTGGTTCCTGGAATCCTGTGGTGGAGAGAATCCCCTTGCCAGAAAGATGGGGGTTTTTTTTGTTTGTTTGTTTTTTGTTGTTGTTTTTTTTCCTGAAGGAAGCTTCCTCAGCTTTTTGGGTATGGTCACTGTATGGCCGGTGCTTTTCAGGAATTGCCATAGCTCACCTCAGGCTTACAGACCTGAGTGGTATCTGTGGTCCTTGTTAGTCGAGAGGGCTCTCCTCTCACCTGGAGAAGTCCTGGAGACAGCTGCCCTGCTTCTTGGTTTCTCTCTGTAAATTTAGTGATCTGCTGCTGTAACCTGGGTGCCCCATGGTTTGGTCAGTTTATTGAGGGATAACTGGTTGCCCCTTGGAGCAATTTTTGGGGTTGATCTCAGGGATCCCAGGCTCCTGTAGGTCTTGTGGGGTTCTGTGCCCCAGAAAGCACAGGTGAGCTCTGCTCTCATTTGCAGCTGGAGGCTAGAATCTGGAGCCTGTGGTTAGCCAGAAACTTTTCAGGAGCTAGGTGTCCTGAGGTAGGGCCAGATGTTTCCCCTATCCTGGGGTTTTCTCCCAACAGGAAGGCCCAGCCTGTGGTGTTTGGGGTGGCGCATAGAGCAGGCAGTCACTGACAGGTGGTGGCTCCAAGCCGGTGACTAGAAAGGAACCTGAGACCTTTTCCCGAGAACTTTTCCCGTGTGTGCTGGTGGTAGAGGTGGGGGACTCAGCTGAGTGCTCTAAGCTGTTTCTCTCCTTGTGGTGTTTTCTCCCAACAGAGACTCCCAGTCTCTGATGCCCTGGTGCACACAGTTCTGTCTGTGATGAAGAGTCACCAAGCAGCAGGTCTCTTTGCTGGCAGCTGGAGCCCTTGCTCAGGGCTGGCGGAGTGTGCCTTCTGGTCTGGGAAACCTTTTCCAGGGATAGACTGGGTGAACTGAAGTCATTACTGTTTCCTTCCTTCCCTGTGGGCTTTTCATGTGACTGGGACTCCCAGTCTCTGGTGTTTTTGTCCCCGCCGTTCAGACTCAGAAGGTGATCAGGACACACAGGCATGTGGCTCTGGTCTGGCGACAGAGAGCCTGCGCGACCTGGGATCTCTTCCGGATTCTGGTTGGGTGACGTGAGAGTGGACCTTACTGATTCCCACATCTTGGAGTTTCCTCTCACCTGGGAAACACGATCCTTGTTGTTTTAGGGCCCATAGTTCAGTCTCTTGGTTGCTGTACCAACAATGCTGTCCTACTCCTCACATGCATCTTGGATCGAGGGGACATTACTTTTTTACTATAAAATATAGTGATATATTTTAAACACTCCAGGTCTAAACATAATTTTAGGTACTGATTTTAATGTCATTGCTCCTTATTCTATATCTTCTAACTTAATGAATGTTAATACCAAAGATTCCCTGTAATTCTACTCTACCTGGCATATGTGTGTGTATGTATGTATGTAGGTATATAAATACATATCCAGATAGGAAGAGTAATAGCATTGAAATAAATCAAGTTTTAGATAGTATACTTGGTATTTATTTCTGATATATTAGGAAGAAGCTGTTACTGTACAGGTGTCTGAACATGTCATGAGGAATGCTGTGAGCTGTCAACAGGGAACATTGTACTATAATGGATAGAAAACAGTTCCCTGGTCAAAAACATTGCCCTGTTCTTCCTTGCTCTCTACATTATCCCACATGCTCTTGCATTTCTCTTGCCTAGAGAATGAAAGAAAGAAGAGAAACTTGTTTTCCTCGTGTCAAAGTGAAGCCACACAAGCAACAACACCTGAAATCACTGGTCATTCCTTGTGTAATAAGAAGATCACAGAGGAGCCAAGATGGCGACAAGCACACACAGTTTCTGAGCGGTGGAATACCTGAACTTTTGAGTTGGTGAATGGAAGGACCTCTAACCCAGGAAGACAACAGTGGAGCTTTCTAGACGACAGGGAACATCACAGGAGGTGAAAACTTTGGTCTCGGGTCACCCGGGGACTTGTTTGGGGAAGGAGAGAAACGATCCTTTGATCTCGCGGCACTCCCCTCCCCCAAACCTCCCTCCACCTCGGCACAGTGGCACAGCTGACTGGTCTTTCTCAGAGCAGACCTAACTGCCTGAGGTATACAGCCACTGGGGCAGAGCTCCAGGCCTTTAGCGGCAGGCAAAGATCAGCAGTATGTGTCCCGGAGTCCAAGATCCGCGCGGCGGCTGCAACATCCTCCCAGGGCCCAAGTCTGCTAAACGCCATACTAGCTACACAAGATCGCCATCAGTGACGGTACGGCCCGCCCAATCCCACAGTGACAGAGAATATGCTATATACTCACCAAAACCAGGCAGAAACGCCATACAACCTAGATACAACAGGCGCTGGGCCTCCCAAGCTTGGAGAGCACAGTGAAGAGACCCCAGGACTTCCCAGAAAGCATCAGGACTAGCGACCCAGTCACCAGTTACAGTGGGACTTGGCGGCGGGGCAGCACTGAGCTGGCGGGGCACAACAGCCCTCCAGTTTATGACTAACCAGGGCCAAACCAGAGAAGAGAGAGCCTGGTTATGCCGATCACTACTGACGTGACCACCCTGAAATCTCCAGCAGCAGCAAGACCTCAGAACCTGGCAGTGACAGCAGCACAGATGTGATGGCAGGGCACATCAAAGAAGCAGGGCCAAACCAGAGAGCAGAGAGGCCGGATTACACTATCTCTGCCAAGTGACCTGCATGTAAGTGAGTGCACCCTTGAGAATCGGCAGATCCCCAGACTCTGGGTTTTCTAAAACAGAAGCCAGGCATTGAACCCCCTCCCACCCACATACACACTTTGGGAAACAGAGGGGCACTAGGGACATTGAAGTTCCTGCTCTGTGGGTCTAATTGAGGAGTTAAGGCAGTTAATGCCAGAAATAGCGCTTCGATCATCACTACCGCCTGCGACATATACAGTGCAGAGTCCCTCCCACACACTCAAGGACTCAACATTAGCCATCACTCGGTCCCTTGAGACACACGTCCACACACACGTCCACACACACACACACACACATGCTCGCGCTCGTGTGCACGCGTGCATTTTCCCCGTTTGTGCCTGTGTACTTTCCTCCCACAGGTACAGCTAGTCCTCAGCACATGCTGAGAGATCTCAGCTTCCTGAAGAACTCTCCAGATGCCAGAGAGAGACAGTACCAGTCTGATCTGCAGAACCCAAAAACAAACAGGGAAGGTTTCAGA
>REGO01000144.1:882398-894485 GCA_010120015.1 Rhombomys opimus
GATGAATGGGGGGAGGTCCCCCCCTATCAGTGGACTTGGAAAGGGGCACAGTGGTGATGAGGGAGGGAGGGAGGGACTGGGAGGGAATGAGGGTTCGGGGCACGCCTGGGATACAGAATTAATAAAATGTAACTGATAAAAATAAAATAAAATAAAAAAATAAAAAAAGAAGATCCCAGAAACTCAAGCAGAAGAGATCTGAGGCCAAGAATGCATAATAAGAGAAGAGCAGATGAAAACAATGTAATTGATTAAAACTGACACTTTAAAGCAATAAAAAGAAAAGCAATGACCATGTTTAAAATTACAAAAAGCACACTTAACTTTTACGTTAGGATTAGGACCATATATCAAAGATTTGTATACAATAATTATATCCTAAGTTTTATTTCTTTATTATTATTTATTTTAATTTATTCACTTTGTAGCTCAGCTGTAGTCCTCCCATCTTTGCCCAGTCCCAGCCTCCCTCTCTCTCCCCCCACCCATGTCCCTCATCTAGTCTAATGATAGGGGAGGCCATCCTCCCCTATTATCTGACCCTAGCCTATCAGGACTCCCTGAATCCTGTATCTCTGTGGCCTAGTTAGGAGAGGTGATCCATGCCAAGGAGAGGTGATCAAAGAGCAAGCAACTGAGTTCATGTCAGAGACTGTACCTGTTCCACTTTCATAGAGACTCAGCTGCCCATGGGATACATCTAAACAGGGCGTCTAGGTACTCTGCATGCATAGGCCTTGGTTGATTCATCTGTCTCTGCATAAACCACTGAGCACAGAATTTTGGCTCTGTTGGTCTCCTTGTATAGCTCCTCTCTCCTCCAGGTCTTTCTCCCTTCTTCCATAAGATTGCCTGCACTGTGCCCAAAGTTTGGCTATGAGTCTCAGCGTCTGGCTCAATACCCTGCTGGAAAGAGTCATTTAGAGGCCCCCTGTGGAAGGCTCCAGTCATGTTCCATGTCTTCTCCTACTTCTGATGTCTATCCTCTTTGCCCTTCTGAATGAGGAGTAAGCCTTTTCCCCAGAGTCCTCCTTGTTTAGCTTCTTTTGGACTATATATTTTAGTATGCTTATTCCATATTATATAGCTAATATCCTTTTACAACAAAGAAGCCAATACCATACAATGGAAAAAAGATAACATCTTCAACAAATGCTGGTGGTCTAACTAGATGTTTACATGTAGCAAAATGTAAATAGATCCATACTTATCACCCTGAATAAAAGTAAAGTCCAAAAGGATCAAAGACCTCAACATAGAACCAGACACACTAAATCTATTAGAAGAAAAAGTGGGGAAGAGCCTTGAACTCATTGGCATAGAAGACACTTATTGAACAGAACACCACCAGTACAGGCTCTAAGATCAACAATCAATTAATCAGATCTCATGAAACTGAAAAGGTTCTGTAAAGGAAAGGACACTGTCAACAGAACCAAATGATAGCCTACAGATTGCAAAAAGTTCTTCACCAACCCAATATCTGAGAGAGGGCTAATATCCAGAATATATAAAGAACTCAAAAATTTAAACAACAACAAAGTGGTCCAATTAAAAATGGGGTAAAGAGCTAAACAGAGAATTCTCAACAGAGGAATATCAAATGTCAGAGAAACTCTTAAAGAAATGCTCAATGCCCTAATCATCAAGGAAATGAAAATTAAAATGACCCTGAGATCCACCTCACATCCATCGAAATGTCTAAGATCAAGAACTAAAGGGATGTCACATGCTGGAGAGGTTGTGGGCAAAGGGGAACCCTCCTCCATTGTTGCTGGGAATGTAAATTTATATAACTGTTTGGAAATTTATTTGTTCGCTTTCTCAGAAAATTAAGAACACTGCTAACTCAAGGTGACACTATGCCACCACAGGACATATATCCAAAAGATGCTCAACTATACAATAAGGACATTTACTCAACTATGTTCATAACAGCTTTATTCATAATAGCCAGAATCTCAAAGCAACCTAGATGTCCCTCTGTAGAGAAATAGAAACAGAAATTGTTTCACATTTACCCAAAGGAGTACTGCTCAGCTACTAAAAAAAAAAAAAAAAAAAAAAAAAGGAAAATATGAAAATTGAAGGCAAATGGTGGGAACTAGAAAAGGTCATGCTGAGTGAGGTAACGCAGAAGCAGAAAGTCACACATGGCATATACCAATGTTTTATATTTACTTCAATATGTTGAAATTTTGAATACATAACAGTTCTACAAAGAAAAGCTATACATGTCAGATTATACAGCGTTTAAAGATGTGTCAAAGAAACTTTTACATACATAGTATATTTCTACATGTCAATTAAAGAAAAGCAATCCAAAGACGGGTCTCTTCAGGAAAAGAATTTAAAAGATATATTAAAAATCAAGCATTTTTCATTGTGAGTTAAACAAAATAAAATTATACTAAGACAATTTTCCACTCTCAAAATGAAAAGGGTAAAAACATTGAAAACTCATTGTGTTGAC
The DNA here is from genome assembly GCA_010120015.1 of Rhombomys opimus. Taxonomy (NCBI): domain Eukaryota; kingdom Metazoa; phylum Chordata; class Mammalia; order Rodentia; family Muridae; genus Rhombomys; species Rhombomys opimus. Next base: position 884,872 of record REGO01000144.1, read on the forward strand.
AAACATGAATAAAACAAACCTTCATCTAAGAAACTGGAAAATAAGAAGATGCAAAATATAGAGAAGTATAAATATGTATCCAGGGAATATCAGTAGCAAAATTGTTAACTTAATCATATTATGTCAGTCCAATAAATCTCCATTTAATAGATTGAAAGAGTATTTCAAAATAAGGTAAACCTCTCAAATAGCAATTTCTAAAATATGATATTCAAGAAAATTGTGAAGTGACATAACAGGATATGCAGAATGCTGTCAATTTTGTGAAAGGGAGCAAGTTGTGTGCACATTGCCAGTATTACTATAATATATGCATGCAAATGATCATAGAATATTATAATATATCACACTCAATGGAAGGAAGTTCAGGTATGGCAAATTGAATTTTTTAATTTATTTAACTTTATTAATTAAAATTTATTTACTTTGTATCCCAGCTATAGACCCCTCCTTATTCCCCTCCCAATTTCACCTTCCCTCCCTCTTCTCCTATGCCCCTCCCAAGTCCACTGATGGGGGAGACCTTCTTCCCCTTCCATCTGACTATCAGTCTCATTCCTGAAGAGACTATATCAGTCTATCAGGTCTTATCAGGGATAGCTGCACTGTTTTCCTCTGTGGCCCAGTAAGGCTGCTCCCCCATTAAAGGGAGGGCCAGCCCCTGAGTTCATGTCAGAAACAGTCCCTGTTGCCATTACCAGGGAACCCCCTTGGACACTGAGCAGCCATGGACTACATCTGTGCAGGGCTTCTAGGTTATCGCCATTCGTGGTCCTTGTTTGAAGTATCAGTCTCAGAAAAGACCCCTGTTCCCATATTTTTGGGTTCTGTTGCTCTTCTTGTGGTGCTCCTGTTCCCTCCAGGATTTTTATCTCCCCCTTTTTTCATAAGATTCCCTGCACTCTGCCCAAAGTTTGGCTATGAGTCTCAGCACCCGCTTTGACACAATGCTGGTGGAGTCTTTCAGAGGCCCTCTGTGCTAGGCTCCTGTCCTGTTCCCTGTTTTCTCCCTTTTCTGATGTCCATCCCATTCACCTTGTTTACTTTATGCAATACCTTTTCAGTTTGAAGTATACTAACAGACTAATTATATACAGAAGAAACATGTAATTAGAATTTTAAATGTTTCTAAGAAGAGCATGTGTGAAGACACAACATATTCACAGGCATATTTGGTCTTACAACACTGGAAATGTATTATTTCATGCAGGTGTAAAAACATATATGAACGTGCCTGCACACACACACACTTTGGCATCCTCCTTCCCCAGTCTGAGAATCCTGCAAATATATTAGTATCTACAAAGGATACCCTGATTTTAAATTTTGCTGACTATGACTTTAACTCCATTTGCACTTTTAATCCTCTATTGTCATTTGGCATGGTATTTTCATAGGTTCAGGGGTTAGAACAAAGGCATTTTGTGAGGCAGCTGAACACATAAAGAACCTAAGATGCTTTAAACGTCCTCATGAGAATCTACAACATCAAAAATAATATATGCCCAAAGTACGTCTCCTCTGGGGAAGCCTGAATTATCCTCAATTAAGTAACAAGAAGTTGGAAGAAGAGAGGAGCAGGTCCCAGCCTTGCTGGCCAGTTACCATGCAGTGATGTGCTTGGAACACTTCCTTAGGTGCTCATTCTTAAAGCTCTAACATAGGAGTTGTCTTAGTCACTATCTTATTGCTGTGAAGAGACACCACGACTAAAGCAACTTTTATAAAAGAAAGCATTTAATTGTGGGCTGGCTTACAGTTTCAGGGGTTTAGTCCATTTTCATCATGGCAGGAAGTATGGCAGTGTACAGGCAGGCATTGCAGCAGCAGTTGAGAACTTCATCCTGATCCATAGGCAGAGAGAAGAAGAGAGACTAGGCCTGGTGTGAGCTTTTGAAAGCTCAAAGCTCAGCCCTAGTGACATTCCTCTTCCAACAAGGCCATACCTAATCCTTCCAATCCTTCTCAAATAGAGCCATTACCTAATGACTAAGCATTCAAGTATATGAGCCTCTTTGTGTGTGTGTCGGTGGGAGTGGGGGGGAGGGATGTCAGTCTTATTCAAACAACCATAGGGGGTAAATATATCTCTTCTGAACTTATATGAGAATTAGGGGTATACAGGAAATAGTGTATACAACCTTAAGTGGCAGAGAAGTGAGACTGTTTCAACAGATGAATAACATAATTCTGAAAGCTTAATGTAAACAAAAAGTTGAAGTTAATTATGTCACCATTTTTATGTCCTTAAAATAAAATTGCATGTTCAAAGAATCATAGGTTTATGATAAAATTATACAAATTAATAAATGTAAACATAACAAAATATATGATTATTTTTGTAATTACATAACATGAATTTTATGGAGAAGTATGTACAAACTGCAATACTGTGGAAATTAAAAACATTTTTAGGTCATAGGTCAATTTAAAATTATGATTCTATAATTTTATGATTGCAAGTATATACATAACTAGATGATAAACATAAACTCAGTCTTTGTTAAGTATTATAGTAAAAAACTTTTAACTACTTTGAGATGTGAAGCTTGGAAGAAGTGACTAAAATATAGGTTGGTAGATGAAAAATATGCAATTATTATGAAAAATAATCATTTTGAGAGTTTCTCCAAAATCAGATAACCTATCAATTATTTATATATAATAAACCTTCTATTGTAACAGGAGCAGGGAGTTGAATAAAGATAATATTCTGAGGATAATGTTAACTTCAATCATTTAAATCATTTCAGTTAACAAAGTTTTTATTAAATTATCAATTGCTTCCTTAATCATGCTCTCTTTGTTTGAACTGGGTCCTGTTCACTGTTGGAAATTTGCCGCTGGCAGATGTTATTGTGTTTCCTCACAGTGTATCTTACAAGTATAGTCAACATGCACTGCAAATGAAGAAAAGAAAAATGATGCTAAAGAAATTGACCGGCACCCTTACCTTGACTTTAAAACAACAACAAACCATTTTAAAAATCAAGTTTATGGCTATAGAAAATGTTTTTGTACTAAGAGGGGAAAAAAGTCAGGTCCAAGGAAACACACAGATTAAAAGTTTCTTATCAATAAAAAGATCTAATTACTATTGTCAGGATCATGTTTTATGCAGCACCTCTGCACTCAGGAGAGGAAACCATGTGGGCAGATTTTAGAAGGACTGGGAAGGTACCCTCACAGAAACGTCAGCAGTAAAACGTGCTCTCAGGCTTTCCGATTAAACATCCTGGCATAGCTCTTACAGAAACCACTGGAGTTCAGGTGTTAATCCTCAGCGTTACCTCCGAGAGCCACAATTGTTTCCACTTCGTTCTGGAATCTGATTCATGCTGTGTATCTTTAGTTAACCTGCATTTTGTTATTTGTTTTCGTAACATAATTAAATAAGAATGCTTGAACCCTACAATGATTGAAGGAGCATGTGGGTTACTAGTTTCCTCTTATTTTTACTATATTTTTAGTTAATTCCATACATTGTTTTTACCATGTTGACCTCCACAACTCCTTCCAAACCCTCCCCTCTTTCCACTCCCACTTAATGTTTTGCCTGCATTTTTTAAAAAAGCCTACCCCGTCCAATTCATACTGGCCACATACGCTTGAGTGTGTGGCTATCTATTAGAACATGTTCCACCTACCTAGGTCCATATGCTTAAATACTACTACTACTACTAATAATAATAATAATAAAACACATACTCATGAATTACATATTTAGAAAATAATGCTTCCTCAAGATCCAGCTGTAGCTCTCCTAGGCATATATCCAAAAGATGCTCAAGTATACAACAAGGGCATTTGCTCAACCATGTTTGTAGCAGCTTTATTTGTAATAGCCATAATCTCAAAATAACCCAGATGTCCTGCACCTGAGGAATGGATATACAAATTGTTGTACATTTACACAATGAAATACTACTCAGCAACTAAAACAAAGAAATCGTAAAATTGCAGGCAAATGGTGAGAACTAGAAAAGATCATCATGAATGAGATATCCCAGAAGCAGAAAGAGTGGTATATACTCACTCATAAGTGGATAGTAGACATATAATATAGAATAAACATACTAAAATCTGTATATCTAATGAAGCTAAGCAAGAAAGAGGACCCTGGGTAAGATGATCAATCCTCACTCAGAAAGGCAAATGGGACAGACATCAGAAGAGGGAGAAAACAGGGAACAAGACAAGAGCCTATCACAGAGGACCTCTGAAAGACTCTACCCTGCAGGATATCAAAGCAGATGCTGTGACTTATAGCCAAACTTTGGGCAGAGAGCAGGGAATTTTATGAAAGAAGGGGGACTTAGAAAGACCTGGAGGGAACAGGAGCACCACAAGGAGAGTAACAGAACCCAAAAATATGGGCCCAGGGGTCTTTTCTGAAACTGATAGTCCAACCAAAGGCCATGCATGGAGATAACTTAGAAACCCAGCACATATGGTCCCTAGTAATGAGAACAGGAACTGTCTCTGACATGAACTTAGTGGCTGGCTCTTTGATCACCGCCTCCCCCCCCCCGAAGAGGAGCAGCCTTACCAGGTGATAGAGGAAGACAATGCAGCCATCCCTGCTGAGACCTAATAGGCTAGGGTCAGAGGGAAGGAGAGTAGGACCTTCCTTACCAGTGGACTTTGGGAGGGGCATGGGAGGAGATGAAGGAGGGAAGGTGGGGTTGGGATGTCATGAGGGAGGGGGCTACAGCTGGGATACAAAGTGCAAAATAAAATTTATTATTATAAATGTATTATTTTATTATAATAAAATATTATATTTTACATTTTATTATAAATGTAATTTGTAAAAAATAAATAAATATTTAAAAGCCCTAACTACTCTTCCCCAGCAGTTCATAACTAAAAATTATCTCAGCTAGGGTTTGACTTTGCGTCACCCTTCCCATCCTCTGTTGGAATTTTGCCTGGCTAGACCTAGTGCCAGTGTTGTGCATGCTGCCACAACTACTGTGGGTGCATATATGTCACTGCCTGTTGTGTCCAGAAAATACTGTGTTGTACTCTTCATGTTCATCCGATGGTTCTTAAAATAATTCTCTTTGATGATGCCGCCTGAACCATAGAAAAGTAGAGAGTGTAATGTGCACACCATATTGAGGGCTGAGCTTTCCATAATCTTTTTTCTCACATTAATTTTTATTATTATTAGTTACATTTTATTAACCTCTGTATCCCAGCTGTATCCCCTTCCCTCATTCCCTCCCAATCCCACCCTCCTTCCTTCATCTCCTCCCTGCCCCTTTCCAAGTCCACTGAAGGGGAGGACCTCCTCACCTTTCATTTGACCCTGTTTTATCAGGTATGTCAGGACTGGCTGCAAAGTCTTCCTCTTTGGCCTAGCAAGATTGCTCCTCCCTTGGGGGGAAGGGGGGAGAGATCAAAGAGCCTGATATTGAGTTCATATCAGAAATAGTCCCTGTTCCCCTTACTAGGGTAACCCACTTGGTTACTGAGCTACCACGGGCTACATCCGAGCAGAGGTTCTAGGTTATATCCATACATGGTCCTTGGTGGAGTGTCAGTCTCAGAAAAGACCCCTGTGCCCAGATATATTTGGTCCTTGTGGCGCTCCTATCTTTTCCACATCATACTAACTCCCCCTTCTTTCATATGATTCCCTGCACTCTGCCGAAGGTTTGGTTATGAGTCTTAGTATCTGCTTTGATACACTGCTGGGTAGAGACTTTCAGAGGCCCTCTGCGTTAGGCTCCTGTCCTGTTACTTGTTTTCCATGATTCTTTATTCTCTGAAACATAACTAGTTGTGAATATCTGTGTTTTTCTCCATCTACTGCAAAAAGTATCTCTGATGGAATGTGAGATACACCAATCTACAGCTATAGTAGTAAGCCCATAGGACTTAGTTTAAGGGAGCAGGCTTTAACAACTCAGAAAGTGGTTATTTGGCCCTTTGGCTTTCATGCTGCTATTACTTCAATGTATTTGTTGCTGAAAAGGTGCTTTTCTCCTCTTCTGGTATGCATAGTACCGTCTTCTAATATTACTAAAGCTACCCAGTAGAAATGAAGCTGCCACATCAGGACCTCCTTGATTTCTCAATGTTCTATGACTCAAACATACATTATTTTTAGCAGTGGGGCCTCACCATAAAGTTCCAGAGCAGAGAGCAATGTCAATGGCTTCTAAAATTGGAGGGTATATATGAACTCACTTTCCATTACCTTTAATAGACACAAATTATGCCTGTCACTTCCGTTTTTATTTGTTAGCCCGTGGTGTCAGTAGAGACCTTTTCACGTATTACAAAGGGTGAATCCAGTTAAACATTTCATTCATGCCTGTGTTGCTATTTTGGGAAGAAGTTCTTCAGTATTAGTCATGTATTCTCAACTCCACCGTCACGTATTCCACTCTGTTCAGCCCTTCCTCTTCCTTTATTCCCTGTCCCATTTCTATCACTGTGTTCTTCTTTTCCTCCTTCAGAACCCCCAAGCCTTTTACTAATTCTCTGGCCTCTGCACATATTACAGAGGAAACCCACGTCTAAAGAGTCAAAACTAGCATCTACAAATGAGAGACAACACACAGTGTTTATCTTTCTGAGTCTGGGCTACCTCTCTTGGAATGACCATTCCCAGCTCCATTTACTTACCTTCAAATGTCAACCTACTTCCTCACATCTGAACCAGACTCCACTGGGTTACTGTGCCACACTTTTACTGCCCTTACATCAGTTAATGAGCATGTAGGCTGTTTCGTTCCCTGGCTGTTGTGAACTAAGCAGTGATGAACATTAAAGAACAAATATCTCTGTAGTAGAATAGAGAGATTTTGAGGTAAATACCCAAAACAGTTATATACCTGGATTATGTGATGGATCTGGCTTTTTTGTTTTCTTTTGTTTTGTTTTCTAAAGAATTGAAATCTGTTCCCTTAAATCAATGTAAATAAATAGATCTGCCTCTTACAATGAAGTGTGCTCTAGTTTAAGATGGTTGTCTTTGTGAACTATTCTTCATGTATAAGTGCAGTCTGAAATTTTTCTCTCCTATGGACACTAATGATGGAATGTTTGCATCTCCTTTTCTTCTGGATAATTTAGCACTTGACTTCACAGTTTGCCAATGATGTAATGTCAGATAGGAATCAGAACAGCATTTTCAAACTTACAGAAATGACTACAAAATATCTTTATATAAATTTGTAAATTGTAGATGGTACAGCGGGAACAATTTCTCCCCCCCCCTCTCTCTCTCTATATATATATGTGTGTGTGTGTGTGTGTGTGTGTGTGTGTGTGTGTCAAACACCTCTTTCTCTGTTTAAGCTTCAGCCTTCTTAATTTCCTATTGGAAATATTCAGTGCCCTCTCCCCTCCTTATTAATATGCATCTCCATATTTTTAATATAAGTTTTATTAAGTTATTTACTTTGCATCTCAATCTTAGTCCCCTCCCTCCTCTCCTGCAGGTCCCTCCTAACCATTGCTCCCTCACTCCCATATCCTTTTTTCCCCTGCCCCCAGGAAAGGGGAGCCCCTGCAAAACCACCCCAGTGCATCAATGGCACCAGAACTGTGTGCCTCCTCTTTGGCAGTGTTTTTTTTTTTTATTTTTAGGTTCTTCTTGCCCTTATGTGTAGGGCTATGCCAGACTCACCTCTGTAATTGAATCCCACCACTACTCTTTGTGTGTTAAGTGTTTATACGGTGCCATTTGCTGTTTATCCTTTTTTTTGGGGGGGGGGACAACGTTGCCCTGTGCATAGCCCTGTCTGTCCTGGAACTCACTCTGTGGACAAGGCTGGCCTTGTACCCACAGAGATCTGCTTACTTCTACCTCTGAGTGCTGGGATTAAAGGTACATGCAACCATTCCCTCCTTACTATGCAGTTCCTTTTAAATCATAAACTTTAATAAATTGAGGCATCTTTTATTTGAGCACATAGTCATTGAACTTGAGAATGTTCAAGTTGTACTTTGCAGCAAGAATAATCCAGAAATATTCTAAAGTGATGTCCTTTTAAAACAGTTTTTTACCTTTCGAAAATGTAGTTGCAATGACCAGCAGAAACCATTTTGTGTCTCTTGTAATTGTCCAGGTATATCTTTCTCTTTTGCTTTCATGTTGAGTTATGTCTCACTGTATATCAGCAGACAAATTTAATGTTTCCATTTTCACAAGTATCTTCCTTCACTATTTTCTGACCCTTGTGTCCATGGCACAGTTCCTAGACACATGTATTAATTCCATTAAGCAGTTATGTTTCATTTTCCATGGAAGCCACTGATTTTTTTAGGTTTTGTCTGTGTCCAGTTTTGACAGAATGTTTGTTTATAACAATCAATGTATATTACACTATAGCATTCACTTGAAAATTATATGGAAAGACGTGATTGCTATTAGAAGTTAGCTGCTGGAATTATAAAAATACATTGGCATATTCCACCAAAATTTTCATGTTTAATGGCTGAATATATGTTTAAAACCTTTTAAGATCACCTTGCATTCTAGAATCTTACAGAAGGGTACTGTGCATGCTTCCCAATGAGAAACAGACAACAACCCATCCAAAAACCTTCTGATCTTTAGTAGTATCCTGCTTTCAAGAAATGCTATGGCAATGGTGACACAAGCTTGTAGGAATAACCAGCCAGTATCTAACTACTCCAGGACATCCCTATAAGATGTAACTCATATCCAGCACTTCTCGGGTGACCAGTATCCAGAAACTAGAAATCCCAGGACCAAGATCAAACACTACTGGTCTAAACAAATAAATAAAAATCACTTAGCAATAAAATGACTCCACAAGGCATTGTGCTATACACAGAGATCAGTGCTAACAAAGGGAAAATGGCTTTAAGCCTTAAATTAAAAGCTTATTGACAGTTACATATTTTTCTTAAAAAACTCATTACATTACCTTTTATTTCATTTTTATTTTAATTTGTATTAATTACAGTTTATTCACTTTGTATCCCCCCCCCCCGTGGCCTCCTCTCTCCTCCCCTCCCAATCTCACACTCCCTCCCCCTTTTCCACACATGCCCCTCCCCAAGTCCACTGATAAGGGAAGGTCTTCCTCTCCTTCCTTCTGATCCTAGTCTATCAGGCCTCATCAGGAGTAGCTGCACTGTCTTCCACTGTGGCCTGGTAAGGTTGCTCCCCCTCAGGGGGAGGTGATCAGAGAGCAGGCCAATCAGTTCAAGTCAGAGACAGTCCCTGTTCCCGTTACTATGGAACAGACTTGGACACTGAAATGTCATGGGCAACATCTGGGCAGGGGTTCTAGCTTATCTCCATCAAAGGTCCTTGGTTGGAGTCTCAGTCTCAGAAAAGACCATTTTGCCCAGATCTTTTGTTTCTGTTGCTCTCCTTGATGATGGGTCTTATTGGTTGTGGAGAAAGGGGAACCTTCCTCCATTGTTGGTAGGAATGTAAACTTGTACCACCACTTTGGAAATCAATCTGGCACTTTCTCAGACAATTAAGAATAATGCTTCCGTTTTAGGTAGGGTCCACTCCTTGCTTAGTTTCTTTAGATGCACAGATTTTAGTGGGTTTGTCCTATGTTGTATGTCTATATGAGTGAGTATATACCGTGTGTGTCTTTTTGCTTCTGGGA
>REGO01000144.1:897365-943511 GCA_010120015.1 Rhombomys opimus
GGGACCGGGAGGGGAGGAGGGAGGGACTTATGGGGGGATACAAAAGGAATAAAGTGTATTTAATAAAAGTTAAATAAAAAATTAAAAAAAAAAAGAATACTGCTTCCTCAAGATCCAGCTATATCACTCCTGGGTATATATCTAAAAGATGCTGAAGTACACAATAAGGACATTTGCTCAACCATGTTTTTAGCAGCTTTATTTGTAATAGCCAGAAGCTGAACACAGCCCAGATGCCCCTCAACTGAGGAATGGATATATAAATTGTGGTACATCTACACAATGGCATATTACTCAGCAATAAAAAACAAGAAAATCATGAAATTTACGGATAATTGGTGGGAACTGGAAAAGATAATTTGAGTGAAGTATCCCAGAAGCAAAAAGACACACAGGGTGTATACTCACTCATAAGTGGATATTAGACATATAATATTGGATATACCTACTGAAATCTGTACACCTAAAGGAACTATTCAAGAAGGAGGACTTTGGCTAAATGCTCAAACCTCATACAGCAAGGCAAAGGGGCTGGACATTAGAAGAAGGAGAAAACAGGAAACAGTACAATATCCTGCCACAGAGGGCCTGTGAAAGATTCTACCCTTCAGGATATCAAAGCAGATGCTGAGACTTATGGCCAGCCTTTGGGCAGAGTGCAGGGAATTGCTTTACTTTTTAATTAAAAAGGTCTTTTATTGTTTTTAATTGCGCACGTGGGGGTATGTTGAAGGTACATATCAAAGGGCATTAAATCACCTGGGGCTGGAGCTTCAGGCACCTGACATCAATTCTGAGAACCAAACCCAGGTCTTCCCAGTGGCAGCCTTGTGTTCCTAACTGCCAAAACCATCTCTCCAGCCCCACATATAAAAATTCTAAAAAGAGACTCAGAAAGTATAATGAGTCACAAAGAATACTTTCCCTTTGGATTTACCAAACATTATTTCATTAGAACACCTTGAACTGAAAGGCTTCTAATTCAAAGACAGAGTATTTTAAAATATTATCGTTCTACATTGTCTCTAAGGTGTTACCCATTACATATGAAATAGCTTTTCTTCATAAGGCTTACCTGAAAATATAGTCATATGTAGATGAAAAACATGCAATTTCGTATCTTAAATAATAGTGTAGACCTTGTAACATTTTACTTTTAGTTTGTAAAGTGGAAAACTAGCGAAGATTGAGCCTTTCTAGAAAATGCAGAAAAATAAAGGCAATAGAGTCTTTCCTGAATGTCCAGTTCAGTGCTTCTAATGTCTGGTGCACACTGAATTACCTGGGAATTTTGATACATACTAACCATTACTCTGCTATGCTTTTTGGGACTCTGACATTATATTCGAGGAAGAAATCTGTTAAGCTCTCAAGGAAATTTTAATTTACAGCCAGACTTGGGCACCAATGATATCATAGATCAAGTTCCTACTGAGATAATTGAAGCATGAGGATGTGAAGAACACAGTCCTGGATAACAGCAGTGTAATTCTTCTGCATAAACTGTGTTCATGGGATCTTTGCGTGGCATGTTGCTTCCTATTGCCTTTAAATTCTTCTTGTAGTTTGTAAGCTGTGACCATTTTTTTTCTATTTCTGTTCATATCATTAGGCATATTTGATATTCATGCAATAAGCAAGGAGAAGAATGCACTAGGAAACACATTCGTCTTGAGGGCCCTTGGACACATTTTGGTGGCTATTACAGGTGTGGGTGCAGGTATTTGGTGTAGGTGTTGCCAGCAGTGTGCATGGAAGCAGCATCAGAGAGTAGCCAGCATCTACTGACGAGGCCGTGTGCTGCATTTCACATTAAAAGAGCATCATGTTGATAAGAAGCCTCATACTTCCCAGCCTTCACTACATATCCTGGAAATATATTTCTTTGAGTTGACTTACTTCATGAACAAATGGCCAAAGGACATGACAACTTCAAAGACATTATACCATTTTCTGCAAGAGTGTTCATAAATTTTGGGAGGAAAAAATATAGCTCAGGTCTGCTCATTCCGTAAGAGATTCTCCTCTCCTTATTTCTATATTTGTTCTTCATCCACCTGAATGTATGAAAACACAAAGAACGTGTTACCATCACTCTAACAAGTATACATCATGTATACATATATAAACTGTAGTATCTAAACTATCAAATGAAATCACTTAATCTCAACAAATATTTGCCCTGAACATTTTCTGAGGTGTCATTGTGTTCTAGAGTAATAGGACTGAGAGGTCTCAGAGTTCCTGTGTCTTCTTAATCACGTGAAACTTACTTAAAACCTCATTCTCTTCCCTGGTTTCAGAAGGACTCCAGAAGTTCTTCTTTTCTTAAAGTTCAAGATCCTTTCAGCAGTGCTTAGATGAGGCACCCTTAGATATCCACATCACCTGTAGAAGTTACAATGATGACAACAGAGCAGAGAGATCAAAGGTACGTCACTTTGGTTTCAAAAGGCAAGGAATTTGAATTTCCTATTTGTCTCTTATTAGCATCTTCTCAATTTACCCATATTTATTTGAAGTTATCAACACTTTATTAATTTAATTTTTAAATATAATTGCATATTTATAATTTTATATTATGTGTATTATATATAATCATAATTGCATATAAATAAAATTTACCTCCCTCTTTTTTCTCCATCCAGCCCTTTCCACAAGCTACCTTATTCTCTAACAAGTGTGGGGTCTCAACTTGTTGGTTTTTATTTTTTCACACACACATACACAGTAACTCTAAAAGTACTTTTATTTTCCTGATGTAATTGTCGTCTTGGAAGCTTACTGCTAAGAAAGCTCATATATTCCAGTTCTTTCAGAACTCTGGCTGGCTGATACAACTCAGCTGTTCTGTCTCAAACATCCTCTCCTAACTGACTTATTTACACTGGCTTCTCTCAGCTTCTTCTGAGTTGCTCCACTTCTGAACTCCATAAACTGAACTGCAAAACTCAACCAAACTCAGCTGCACCCAACTGAACTGTGCTGCACTGCCTGTACTGCCCTGTATTGTATTCTACTGTACTCTGCTGTCTTCTCTACTGATGTCTCTGCTCTACTCAGTTCTGCTCCTTTCTCAGCTGTGCTACCTTCTCTACTGAATTCTCTACTGTGCTCTACTGTATTGCCTGTATTCTATCTACTGTCCCTACTCCACTCCTCAACTCTAGTGTACCGCTCTGAAGTAGTTTCTCTTTTTTTTGTTTATTCTCATGAGAGTTGGGAGTATCCTATCTCTGACTCACTCTGTCAAAACACTTCATCTGCCCCTCAATTCAACATCACTTACAAACTGACTTCACCTTCATTATTTGGGTGTAAAGGTGTGTACTAAGGTCATGTCTGCATTCCAGCTGGATCACACCATTCTAAAAGGTCTTTGGATGTGGTCATAACAGCCATGTTGTTGAATTAAAATTCTTCTACAGCAACAGTTTTATTTGAAACGGAAATCTACTGTCTCATTGATAACTGAAAGAAGTGTTGAAAGTAAGTATTATCAATGGCTTTTAAAATTAGTTTTTTTTTAATTTTTTATTGAACTTTTATTAAATACACTTTATTCCTTTTGTATCCCCCCATAAGTCCCTCCCTCCTCCCCTCCCGGTCCCACCCTCCCCCCTTTCTGCATGCATGCCTCTCCCCAAGTCCACTGATAGGGGAGGTCCTCCTCTCCTTCTTTCTGATCTTTTTTTTTTTTTTTTTTGTTCTTCTCGATGCACTTTATTCAGGAACCTTGAACAATCTTCTGACCCTGGGGAAAGCCAGCCCACAGCTTAAAATAGGCTCTGGGTAGCCAACCCCAGCGTGCCTTGTGGGCAATGCAGATAGGTCCACATACACGGAAGCAAGCCAGATCCTCAGCCTTAGCCAAATATGGAGTTGTTTGTGACAGAGAGCACTCACCATCGGGAAGGTGGAAGGCAGAAACCAGCTCCATCTTTAAGGCACGGTATTACGCAGCTCTCTACAGTTCCCCCTTTTTGTTTTAGACGTGTCAGGCAAGAGTAGAGGTCTGATCTCTGATATTAGAAATAAATTGGGACTTTGTACCAATGTTCATTTAGGTGTCATCCACCCAAAGAGCATCAGACCCGTCCGATACCTTTTTCTCAGAGGCGGGACCTGGGGCATCAACCCGCATGCAATCAGACATGCTCTTCTCTGGGTCGAAAGCGGCTGACCCTGAGTGCAGTGCTTAGCCTCGCATCCTGAGCATAACATTAGCTTTTTATGGTAGCCAACCATGATTGGGGATACTGTCCTGCTTCAATGGCTGTAAAGGCCTGAATGATCATGGCTGCATTACACTGTTGTGAGACTCTAACCTTGCATATACACCACAGGCTTTATTTACACATTTATTTATTACAGTTTATTCACTTTGTATCCCTGCTGCAGCACCCTCCCTAGTCTCTTCCTACTCCCAACTTCCGTCCTTCTCTCCCTATGCCCCTTCCCTAGTCCCCTGATATGGGAAGAACTCCTCTCTTTATATCTGACCCTAGTTTATCAGATATCATCTTGGTTGGCTGCATCATCTTCCTCTGTGGCCTGGAAAGACTGCACCACCCAGGGAGAGGTGATCAAAGATTTGGCCATTGAGTTCATGTCAGAGACAACTCCTGGACCCCTTACTGGGGAACCCACTTGGATACTGAGCTGCCAATGGGCTTCCTTTGAACATGGGTGCTAGGTCCTCTCCATGCATAGTCCTTGGTTGGAGTATCGATCTCTGCAGGCTCACCAGGCCCAGGTATTTTGACTCTGTTTTTCTCTTTGTAGAGTTCCTGTCCCCTCTGGGTCTTTCTATTTTCCTTTTCTTCCATAAGGATTCTGGCACTCTGCCAAAGTTTGGCTATGAGTCTCAGTATATTCTTCTATACTATGGACAGAGTCTTTCAGAGTTCCTCTATGGAGGGCTCCTGTCCTGTTTCTTGTCTTCTCCTACTTCTGATGTCTATCATGTTTGCCTTTCTGAATGAGGATTAAGCTTCTTCCCTAGGGTCCTTCTTGTTGTTTAGCTTCTATAGATTTTAGTATGTTTATCCTATATTATATAACTAATAGCCACATAGAAGTAAGTATATATTGCATGTGTCTTTCTGCTTCTAGGTTACCTCACTCAGGATGATCTTTCCTAGTTCCTACAATTTGCCTGCAAATTTCATGATTTCCTTGTTTTTAATTGCTGAGTAGTATTCCATTTTGTAGATGTATCACACTTAAACAACCCATAGTAACCTCTGTTTCTTCACCTTATGGTGGGATTGTTTCTATCTTACAATTACCTATAAACTTTGTAACTGAAAACAAGGGGTCTGTGTCAATATTTTCTATGTATATACTTCACAGTAAATTAGTTTTGAAAAAGAAAGCATAACTTATGGAAAATTGATTAGTGTGCTCTGCTATCCAAAGCAAATGGAAACAATGTTTGGCAAATTTGTTTTCAAGATTATAAGGTGGCATTTCTATAAATACCTCATCTATTGGTTTAAATCCTGCACTAAGGTCATTCAAACCTTATCTTTGTTTCTGAAAAAGTGTCCTGTCAGTTAGTGGAGGAATGATTGGCCTTTTTCATGTCTTTGTCTCTGTCTCACTCTTACTCCCTCCCTCTCCCCTCTCTCTCTTGCCTTACTCTCCCCTCTCATTCTGTGTATGTGTGTACAAATTTATGCATGTGTTCTCTTTAGTTGCATACATTTTAAAAATTAACCTTCAACATTAAAGAAATTAACAAGTTTGAAAATTTCTACAATTTCCTAATATCAGACCAAATCTATCACGGGCAAGCCTCGCAGCAATTTGCAAATATTTTAGGTCGAGAAAGACTTATCATTAAAAATATGCCAATGTTTTTTTAAACAATGTTTTAAAAATGTGACATGTAACATTATACAAGTCTAAACAATATAGCCAAGATTTTTATATAATAAAAATTCTGTAGAAATAATTATACTCTGACTTTTTATAAATAAATGGAACATTACTCTAGATATTATATTCAGACTATATTTGGATAGATCTCATTAGAGTAATGATTATCAATCAATGTGAAACTGGAGGCTTTTATTAGATTATCAGGTTTACTTTTCCAAGCAAATAAGATTGTGAGATTTGATTCTAACCAATATTGTTTATGCCAATAAAGTCTGCAGAGGAAGATTTTTGAAAATAATGGTAAATATTTTGAGATTTACTTGAAAAGAAAAATTATGAATGCATCTGCTATATTGGGAAAATCAATGGCACAGAGAGAGAAAGTTAATTGAATTTTTAATTTATGAAAATATGCACTGAGCTACATAGTTATAGATACATTCCTCCTTGACTGACTACATGAGCTTCAAGGCTTAGCTCCTTCATTGTGCTGAGTCCTTGGACCTGTTCATCATACCACTAAGACTGGACAACGTTTGCCATTGTTCTTAGCCTATCTTTTGTGGAGGATCAGAATTCTTAGACAAATGGGAAATTCACAGACCTACTGAGTTTCCTTTACATATCTTAGAACAAGAAGCCTGTCTATGCTGTTCTTTCTGCACATTCACCATGTGAGATACATACTCAGTGCAAGGGATCTGAAAGACCACATGTGACGTAAGTAATCAGAGACTTATAAGTAATAGAGTACTTCTATTGCATATATTGTCATTGTGAATGCACTTTATGGGTTTCTTATTTAAGAACAACAGGTAAGACAACCATTGTCTTAGTTATAGTTTCTATTGCTGTAATACCATAAAAGACAGGTTGGGAGAAAAAGATTTATTTGGCTCACACTTCCACCTCAAATCCCATCACTGAAGGAAATCAGGATGAAAACATTAGTTTCTAAAGACAGAAACTAATGCAGAGGTCATGGAGGGGTGCTGTTTGCTGTCTTGCTTCTCATAGTTTGTTCTATCTTCATTCTTACAGAACCCAGAACTACCAGCCTAGGAAGGTTACCAACCACAGTGGGCTAGGTTCCCCTCCATGGAGCACTAACAGGAGATGCTGAGACTCAGCCAAACTTTGGACAGAGTGCAGGGAATCTTATGAAAGAAGGGGGAAATAGAAAGACCTGGAGAGGACAGAAATTCTACAAGAAGAGCAACTGATCAAAAAATTCTGGGACTGTTACTCCAGACAAGGGTCATGTATG
Organism: Rhombomys opimus; assembly: GCA_010120015.1. NCBI lineage: Eukaryota > Metazoa > Chordata > Mammalia > Rodentia > Muridae > Rhombomys > Rhombomys opimus. The sequence goes on from REGO01000144.1 coordinate 904,519, forward strand.
TGGATAATCTAGAACCCCTGCACAGATGTAGCCCATGGCAGCTCAGTCTCCTAGTGTTTTCCCTAGTAATGGGAACAGGGACTGTCTCTGACATGAACTCAGTGACTGGCTCTTTGATCACCTCCCCCTGATGAGGGTGCAGCTTCACCAAGCCACAGATAAAGACAAAGAAGCCATCCCTGATGAGACCTGAGAGGCTAGGGTCAGAAGGAAGGAGAGTAGGATCTCCCCTACCAATGGACTTGGGGAGGAGAATGGGAGGAGATTAAGGAGAGAGAGTGGGGCTGGGAGGGCATGAGGGAGGGTGCTACAGCTGGGATATAATGTGAATAAACTGTAATTAATATAAAAATACAAATAAATTTTTAAAAAGTGAAAAAAAATGATCTAGAGGCCTGCCTACAGCCTTATCTTATAGAATCATTTTCTCAATAGAGCTACTTCCTCTTTTATGACACCAGTTTGCATCAAGCTGACATAAAACTAGCTAGCACAACTTTAATATAAATACAAAATACATCAAATGAGATGAGATTAAATTCTTTACAATATTCAATAATTGAGGAAAACAAGTTTTATTTTTCTCACAAAACTAATAGAATGCATAAGCTAAAAATGCAAATGATAAGAATATGATACTGTTATGTTTTGATTGTCATAAATTTTGCATTTATTATTTTTATTCTTGTATGTCAAGAAACATATATATGTATATATATTCTCAAAAGCACATACACAAAGACAGAAAAATAGGCTTATAATAATTTACCTGAAGCAACATGAGTGAAGGCAGGAACAAACTGTCTTGATAAAGATTCCTGTGTAAGAAAATCCTAAGCCACAAACCAAAACCTGACAACTACTTTAAAGATATTAAACTTAGTATTGGTTTCTGAGCACTATTTTAGTTAGATCTTCAAATAACACATTCTAAGACAAATATAAACGTGTATTTAACATACAGTGGCAAAAATAAAAACACACTTCTACAAATATTATGGAGTTCATCTAGAATTAAAATAACCCTGTCTTCATTAGTTGTTTGATATATGAAAAGAAGCAAGAAGAGGGAAGGGACTTGTTAACTCTTCTAATCTTGTTAAATGTAATTGCTGCCAAGGGCTCTACCTTCAGCACTTACATAAGGTTCTCCAAACCCTACTGTACTCTGCACATGAGAATCAACTTGGCCATCCCTCCTTGTAGCACAGTTTCCACTATAGCCCATGTGTTCCATTATCCATTGTGTGTGTGTGTGTGTGTGTGTGTGTGTGTGTGTGTGTGTGCCTGCACCCATATGCTGAACCAGAGGAGGACACTGGGGGTCTTGTACTATCATTTTCCCCTTACTTATTTAAGACAGCATATCTCAGGGACACTAAGCTTGGATGGTAGCCAGAAAATCCTCCTGGTCCTTCTGCTTCACCGCCTACACACTGAAGTCTCAATAGTGTAAGGCCACACCCAGTTACTTGCATGGGTGCTGGATTAAGAAAGCTCGGGTTCTCCTGCTCACTAACGGTGCACTCCTGGGCACTGATCATTTCTCCAGCCCTCTGTTCCTCAGACCCTGATAAAGACCCTGGTCAATGTTAGAGCCATTAAAGTTGGGTTCCCCTGGAAGAATGCTTTTCGGGAACTTGTTCTATTCAAACCCCATAAGGAAATACAGGATGACATCTAAGGACATGTGCACAGACATATTTCCATGAGCTCTTTCTCTTTGTCTCATTTCCTGCTTGCTAACTCTATGTCAACTCTAGACACTGCACCTCTCCATCAGCCTCCCTAAACTCCATGGGACCCAAAATAATAATCTTTTTTGTTTCACATATCCTGAGTGTTATGATTTATTCAACACACTCTCTTTCTTTTTCCCTCTCTCTCTTTCATACACACACACACACACACACACACACACACACACAAACACATGAACACACAGTAGAGCTTAACTTTCTTCCTAGTAAAGGCAGGCTAAAGCTAACAGCCATTCTCCTGAGACATCTCAAGACCGAATTAAGAAAAAATCATAACAAATTAAAATCAAAACTGTTACTGTCTTCATGGGTATTCAGCACATGCTGCCCACTCAGGGGAGAATTGTTGCTGTGAGGTAAGGTGAAATGATCTTGAGCTAAAGCACGGGCATTATGCATCCAAATTAGTTTTTCTTTCTTAAAGCAGATTGTTTCCTATTCCAAAATATTTTAATTAGTCTATTAAAATTGTCTTCTGTACCAGAAAAAAAATAATATATGGATAGGCTAAAGAATAGTAAAATGTTGCCCTTTGAGACTGAATTCAATTTTATGATGACGGTAAAATATAATGAGGATAATGTGAAATACAACCTGGGTAATCTCACCAAGGACCAAAAAGTACGAGCAGCAGAGATGAAGGAAAGATCATTTAAATGGAAAGATTTCCAACAGTGCTGGGATGTGTCAATCATTGGAAGCATTAGAGAAATATTAAGCTGCATTTGCAAGGCCCTAGGTGTGACCACAACACATAAAATAAAACAAATACATAAATTTCACCCAAGAGCTATCATTTAGTCAAACACACCCTTCACTGTAAAGAACTCAGGTAGAATAGAGTTGGTCATGGATAATAAATTTTGAAGAAAATATCCAAATGCTACAAAATATGTAGTGAATAACACACAAAAGGATATTATATGCATCTAAATTAAAAAGATAAGTAAGCAATATTGAGTGGGAGGCACAAGAGCTAGAGTACTAAACATGAAAGAGATACAATGAATGAAATGAACCTTGCAGGAAAATATCATGATGAGTCCCATCATTTTGTGTGGTAACTAAAGTAAAAGTATTGTAAATATGATATTGATAACTGAGCAATTACTGTATTTTGAAGTTTGTGCTAAGGAAAAATGACACAGAGGAAGCAAATAAACAAACAAACAAAAAAATCAACGTGTTACAGTGAATAAATAGACAAACACACCAGAGGACATTGCCAGGATACACTTTAAAGTGAAGCAGATGGAACCATAAATGGGAGGAATGCTTTCAGTGGTAATCTGGAAACTCTGTAGGTTCACAAGAAAGTGGAGATCCTTCTCTGATCCTTGAAAGGATCCTCGTTCTCTGTAATTTTAGGTAAGTAAACTACACTAAGTGGTGAGACTCTGAGGAAGGTCCTCTCTCATGCCTCTGACCAGAACACTAGCAAATGTCCAGTCCGAACAGACGATTTAATACCTTGTACTGATTGTACAAACAGCCCGCTGCCTAAGATTTATTTAAATAAGAAACCAATAAATGCATATATTAAGTACTAAATAGGTCTTTGTGGACAAGTGATAGTCTGTATGTCTCATAAGTTAGGGTGTTTTTGGAAACAGAAATAAAGCCATTTGTGATATACTCTGTCTGGTGAAGGCACGGTGGTTGTTACATCATGAGTTAGAGGAGTTCAGTGCATATTATAGCTCAATATATTATAGCTACACTTTTGATAATAAAAGAGATATATATTTGACAGATATTGTACCTAATTATGGTATACAACATTTTAATGTATGCTCATTATGAAGTGATGACCTGATCAGGCTAATTAACATGTAGATGACAACACACAGTTATGACGTATTTTTGCTAAGAACACATCTTTTAGCAAATGTCAAGTACACAACATAGTCACTATCATTCTAGTGCCTCTCTTCTACAGGAGAGCTACAGCCATGTTCATCCTGCATTGTCTATCCTTTGCCTTTTAGTAACCGTTCCTCATTTTCACCAGTTCTCGTTTGCTGTACTTTTCTCCTCACAGCTATCATGAGTTCAGCTCTTAAATATTCTATTACAGTTATGTAGTGTGTGTGTGTGTGTGTGTGTGTGTGTGTGTGTGTGTGTGTGTGTCCCTGGATATGTACTGGGAAAGGAGTGTGGTAAGGCGCATATACGGCAATCATAGAACATCATGATCTCCATGTGGTCATGGGTGTCAAACTCAGGGAGGCTGGCTTGCCTGCAAGTCCATTAAATGCTGACCCATCTTGTTGGCTGTAAGTTCAGATTTTGTATCATACATCTGACTGGCTGTTCTGCCTTCATCTCCATTGCTATAATAAAACATTCTGGCTAAAAGCCATTTAGGGGAATAAACAGTTTATTTCAGCTTTTGTTTATAGGTCACACTCTGTCCTCTCGAGGGGAATCAGGGCAGAAATCGAAGACAAATCATCGTGGAATGTGGTTGATGGGCTTGCTCGCAGGCTGAAACTTAGCTTTCTTATAGAGCACAGGCAGGACACCTGCCTCAGGATGCTAAGACTCACAGTGGGCTGGACCTTCCTATATCAATTACAGATCAAGACAACCTACCCAGAGAGAGAGACAGAGAGACAGAGAGACAGAGAGACAGAGAGAGAGGCAAAGACAGAGAGAGACTCACACTGTGCTACACAAGCAGGACATAATTGGTGACTAAGGATGCTAACAATCACAGTGGACTGGATCTTCCTATATCAATTACAAATTAAAACAATCGCCCAGACATGCCCACATGTCAGTCTGACCTGGGCAATTCCGCAGCTGAAGATTTCCTCTCAGGTGACTCTAATATGTATTCAACTAACAAAGCTAATGAGAGGACAGTGAAGTGCTGGGGTGTCTGGGATTTTCCTTGTGGCTTATTTCATGTAGCATAACTATCCCCAGGCATACCCCATGTTATTGTAAATTACAAAATTCCCTTATTATTATAGTATGAGTCTCTCCTTGTCTCTGCCTCTCTCTCTCTCTCTCTCTCTCTCTCTCTCTCTCTCTCAGTGTTTGTGTTGTCTGTCTATCTATTTCTCTGCTTCAATGAATAAGAAATTTCTATGAAGTGCTGGACTCAGGTGCTGAACATTCAAATACTGGCTCAGCTAGGAGCCACATTTCTCTGTGTCCCTGGTAACAGGCCTATTATGGGCAGTTTCAAACATGAGCAAGTCAGACGCAACATCAGGCAGCCAACCCAGTCTGCTCTGATGTCATAAGGTGAAGTGTAGGGCTATGCTTCTAGATTCCAAAGTGTGGCCAGTGACTTTGAAGCAATGCACACACCCAACGAAGGGCTGGACGAATACTCGAACTCACGAATGTTCATTAATTTACCCCCGTTCACTGACTTTTTATAATTTGATATGTGGTGGAGGGCATGTCTTTCAGACCTCTTTACTATCAAACTTTGGGCAGAGCATGTGGAGTCTTATGGAAGAGTGTGGACATAGAAGGAACAGGAGCCTCACAAGAAGACCAACAGAGTCAACAACTCTGAGCACAGTGGGGCCTGCAGAGACTGATGAACCAGCCAAAGATCATGCATGGAGAGGACCTAGGTCCCCTGGTCAGATGTAGCCAGCCAATAGGCCTCCCAGGCTCCATGCAGGTTCCCTAGTAAGGGGAGCAGTGGTAGTCTCTGACATGGGCTCTGTTGCCTGCTCCCTGATCATTTCCCCCTGGTGGGGCAGTCTTACCAAGCTCCAGAGGAAGAGGATCCAGGCAATACTGATGAGAATTGATAGAATGGAGTCAGATGATAGGGGAGTAGGACTCCCCCTTTCTGAAGACTAGAGGAGGAGGTAGTGAAGGAAAAGGGAGGGAGAGAAGGAAGAGGAGAACATAAGGGAGGGGCTACACTTAGGATGTAAAGTAAACGAATTTTAAAAATATAAGTTTAAATTAAAAAAAACTATTGGATAGTGTCGCTTTGCCTTTTAGTTTATTTGGATAAGGGTTTGTCTATCTTGTTGGTTCAAGAAGTTAAACAGCAACAAATCACGTATTCCAATTAAAAAATGGGGTACAGAGCTAAACAGAGAATTCTAAATAAAGGAATATTGAATGGCACAGAAGCACTTAAAGAAATGCTCAACGTCATTACCCATTAGGGAAATGCAAACCAAAACGAACCTGAGATTTCACCTTACCCCCATCAGAATGGCCAAGATGAAAAACTCAAGTGACAACACATGCTGGAGAGGACGTGTAGAAAGGGGAACCCTCCTCCATTGCTGGTGGGAATGTAAACTTGTACAACCACTCTGGAAATCAATCTGGCACTTCCTCAGACAACTAGGAATAATGTGTCCTCAAGATCCAGCCATACCACTCCTAGGCACATACCCAAAAGAGGCTCAAGTACACAATAAGAACATTTGCTCAACCATGTTTGTAGCAGCTTTATTTGTAATAGCCAGAACCTGGAAACAACCCAGATGTCCCACAAAGGAGGAATGGATACAGAAATTGGGGTACATGTACACAATGGAATATTACTCAGCAATAAAAAAATAAGGAAATCATGAAATTTGCAGGTAAATGGTGGGAACTGGAAAAGATCATCCTGAGTGAGCTATCTCAGAAGCAGAAAGACACACACAGCATATACTCACTCATATAGACATATAATACAGGATAAACCTACTAAAATCTGTACACTTAAAGAAACTAATAAAGAGGGAGGACTCTTGCTAAAATGCTCAATCCCTACCCAGAAAGGCAAAGAGGATGGACATCAGAAGAAGAAGAAAAGAGGGAATAAGTCAGGAGCCTGACAAAGAGGAGCTCTGAAAGGCTCTTCCCTGAAGACTACCAAAGCAGTTCCTGAGACTTATGGCCAACCTTTGGGCAGAATGCAGGGAATCTTATGAAAGAGTGAGAAACAGTAAGATCTGGAGAGGATAGGAACTCCACAAGGAGAGTAACAGAACCAAAAAATCTGAGCACAGGGGTCTTTCCTGAGACTGATACTCTAACCAAGGACCATGCATGGAGATAACCTAGGACCCCTGCACAGATGTAGCCCATGGCAGTTTAGTGTCCAAGTGGGTTCCATAGTAATAGGAACAGGGACTGTCTCTGACATGAACTGATTGGTCTGTTCTTTAATCACCTCCCCCTGCAGGGGGAGCAGCCTTACCAGGCCACAGAAGAAGACACTGCAGCCACTCCTGATGAGACCTAATTGACTAGGATCAGAAGGAAGAAAAAGAAGACCTCCCCTATCAGTGGACTTGGGGCAGGGCATGTGTGCAGAGGGGAGAGGAAGGGAGGGATTTTGGACAGAGCAGGGAGGGAACCACAGGGGGGATACAAAGTGAATAAAGTAATTAATAAAGAATTTAAAAAATATATAGTGAAGTAGAATGTAAAAAAAAAATTATTGTAAGAAATTCTGGAAGCTATAGAATCTAAATACATGTTGAACAAGGAAAAGTGCAGAGCTTTGTAGAACTGTTTCATGTGGGTGTCTAGGACTACAGAGGGGATTTTAAGTATGGTTGTGCCAACACTGATGGCTTATTAAATCTCCTTCAAGTACATTTTTAACTGTGACTTTTTAAAAGTATAGTGACCAGAAGTGATGTATTATACATGAGCAGGCAAAACTAAGAATTTACATTGTTTCTCCACATTTTGTATATAAGAATCATTTGCTTCTACAATATACAAATTTAGACAGTTCTTTCTGAGAATTAAGACTTAATGATAATACACTTGAAGACAAAATACACTTAAAGACAAAAATATAAATGTTGAGTAATTGGTGATACACACTTGAAAAATTATGAAATCATGACAATAGAACCTGTGAGCTATATTGGGTAAATATTTATTTTTTAGCATGTTTAGCAATACAAACAAACTTATATTTAACTATAGTGGGAAATAAAGTCTTAAATCTATGTAATTGCATTGTTCTTTTATTTTGTTTAACTTGATTATGGTGAAAGAAGTAAGTTATATATATTTCAAAAGCTCCACAATGTTCAGGCACCCGACTAAAACTCCATCGACTCTCTCAGTTTCTCTACTTACAGAATCTTTGTTCTCCTTCTTTCCAGCAGTGAGTACCCAGTTTCTGAAGATGGCCTTCATCCCCTTTACTAAGTCTCAAATTTCTAAGGCAGTAGAACTCATACTTAAAGAGTTCTATGTATTCGTAACATAAATTTCAAAAGCTGTAGGAACAAGGCAGGGTTTTATAGAAATTGTATGTATCTGACTTTGTCATTCAACCTCTCTTTTCACACTTCAAACTGTTCATGTGTATTGAGTAAGAAAGAAAAGGACAAGGAACAGAGAGAAAAACACAACCTCTTGTTGAATTCACAAGTGAAAAGGCCCATCACTATCCATCCCATGCTCTCTTCATGCTTCAGTTGCTCTTTTTTGGTATCTGTTTTTCTGGGTTCTTCCCAGAAAGGGAAGTTCTTCCTGGCTAAGTCTCAATGGGCACTCTAAACTGTGATAAGATTTACTGCAGCCCTGAGCATATTGAATGAGGCTGTGCCACACAAGCAGGACATAATTAGTGCCAAGGCCAAATTCTGCCTGCACATTTATGCTCTGTTTGAACTGCTATGGTGCCAGCCTGGATCAAATAATCAAGTTCAACTTGAAATTTCAGTGACCTAATTTAATAGAGCAGAATCACACTGCAGCTGCTACCAGCAAAACTTCAGCTGATTTACTGAATGTTGGGGATGGCAAATGTTATAGCTGCTGTCAGACGTGACTCTGGGATATTTTTCTGAATTTATTCCTTCTTTGTTGTTTTGTTTGAACTCAGCAAAGACAGAAATCACCATAGATTCAGGGAGTCTGTAGAAAACTTGCAATTTTACATACCGAGCCAAATATAGCCAATCACATATAAGGAAAGTTTGGGTTCCTTTAGAGTACTTAACAATGTTTAAAAGAGTCCTCAAAAACATAGCTCATTCTTATTGAGTACCACTGTTATTTATTTTTAAATGCATACAAGTTATTTATTACCAGTGCATAAAAACAACATTGGTAACAATAACAGAAAGAGAAAAAACATAATTCTGAGGAGTTAAGTGTTAGATTGTGGTATACATATATCCAGAATTTTCTAAAAAGGAACTGTCTAAAAAAGTAAAATGTATTACTAGCAACATGTTGTTGCGTTATATGCCCTGTTATCATAAACACTTTTCAAATAAGTTTCCTGACGTACATTTATTTCTCTCTTTGTGTGTGGTTATTACATGGAAACAAAAATTCATCAAGAGAGGATTGAAGAGAGTGAGCCACTATTTATTTATTTATTTATTTATTTATTTATTTATTTATTTATTTGTTACAGCCCATTCACTTGTATTTTGGCTGTAGCCCTCCTAGTCTCCTCCTGGTCTCACCCTCCTTCCCTCTTCTCCCCCAATTACCACCAGTCCCCCAAGGACCTCCTCCCCTTCTAGCTGACCCTAGCCCTTCAGGACTCATCAGGGCTAACAAACCCTGATCCCCTTACTAGGGAATACTCCTGGAAACTGAGCATGGGCTTCATCTGAGAAGGGGGTCTAAATCTTCTCCATGCATGGTTACTGGTTGGAGTATTGGTCTCTGCAAGACCCCTAGGCCAGATTTCTTGGCTCTGTTGTTCTCCTTGTGTAGCTCCTGTCCTCTCCAAGGCCCTCTATCTCATCCCTCTTCCATAAGATTCCCTGTACCCTGCCCAAAGTTTAGCTCCTTCGATACCGTGGTGGGTAGAATCTTTCAGAGGACCCCTGCAAAAGGTTCTTGTCCTGTTCCCTGTTTTCTCCTAGTTCTGATGTCTATCCTGTTTGCCTTCTGAATGAGTTTTCAGCCTCTTCTCTAGGGTGCTCTTTGTTGTTTAGACTCTTTGGGATTATAGATTTTAGTATGTTTATCCTATATTTTATGACTATTATCCACTTATAACTGAGTATATATACCATATATGTCTTTCTGCTTCTGGGTTACCTCACTCAGGATGATCTTTTCTAGTTCCCACCATTTGCCTGCAAATTTCATGATTTCCTTGTTTTTAATTGTCGAGTAGTATTCCATTGTGTAAATGTACCACAATTTCATTATCCATTCTTCAGCTGAAGGACATCTAGACTGTATCCAGATTCTGGTTATTATGAATAAAGCTTCTATGAACATAGTTGAGCAAATGTTCCTGAATACCTACAGGCTCTAATGTCAACAATCAACAAATGGGACTTCATAAAGTTGAAAAGCTTCCATAAACTAAAGAACACGGCCAACAAAACAAAACAACAGCCTACAGACTGGAAAAATATCTTCACCAACCTTACAGCTGGCTAATATCCAGAATATAGAGAGAACTGAAGAAGATAAACACCAAGAAACCAAGCAATCCAATTAAAAATGGGGTACAGGGCTAAACAGAGAATTCTCTGTAGAGGAATATCAAATGGCAGAGAAACACTTAAAGAAATGCTCATCATCCTTAGTCATCAAGGAAATGCAAATCAAAACAATCCTGAGATTCCACCTCACATCCATCAGAATGGCTAAGATCAAAAGACTAAGATCAGAAAGAAGGAGAGGAGGACCTCCCCTATCAGTGGACTTGGAGAGGGGCATGCATGCAGTAAGATGAGGGAGGGTGGGATTGGGAGGGGAGGAGGGAGGGGCTTATGCGGGGATACAAAATGAATAAAGTGTAATTAATAAAAGTTAAATAAAAAATTAAAAAAAACTCTAAAGATGATGCATGGTGGAGAGGCTGTGGAGAAAAGGGAACCCTCTTCCATTACTGATGGGAATGTAACCTTGCACAACCGCTTTGGGAATCAATCTGGTGCTTTCTCATTAGCAATAGTGCTACCTCAAGATCCAGCTATACCACTCCTAGGCATCTATCTGAAAGAGGCATTTATTTTCTTAAGGAAAGGAAGTAAAGGTACATAAAAAAGGAAGAGGGAAAGGTAAGAGAAAAGGGAAAATAGTCAAAAATTTACCCACAAAAAGTTACTGTAAGTCAAATAAATTGAACATAAGTAAGTACATTTTCAGTGTGTTGTGTGCATTGTAAATAGTTTATTTTAGGAATGAATATAAGTCATGAATGAATATCTGGTTCCATAATTTGGGGAAAGTTTGATACTAATCATTTTTGTTTCCAGCAAGCATAAGTATTTTCAGGCTGCTGTCAGGGACAAAGTGGCTCAGCAACAACAGAAGGCCACTTCCTTGTTCATGAAGATTTCAGACTTCTGTAATTTTACTTTGTGCAGGGCATAGAGCAGCCCTTTAAATTCTGTGCAATTGCATCGCCTTGCAGGTAAACAGCAATTTGAAATAAAGCATCATATAAGAGTATGTAAACCACAAGTGAGCCAAGCAGAGCCCAGCCCACTTCAACTGCTGTATGACCATTCTATTTTTGAGTTCAAGTACTCATTGGAACTAGAAATTTCATATATGCCAATGGTGGTCTTTATGTAAATTCTTTTACCTTTTGTTATGTGAAGTAAAATTCATTACAACTTATTAAAATTGACTCCCATTGACAGGAAAGATATATTGAGAAATGCAAAGTTACAATGCACTGAACATGAACAGATAGGGACTAATTTGGGAGTCATCAATGAATATCAAACATGATGACTCTGACTGAGATGTAACATTTGTTGCACTGATAAATATTTATGTAGGTGTATGTTCCTTTCATACAAAAACATCTATCAGTGAAATTAAATTATTTTTATTGATTATATTAAAAATATTTCATACAAAATGGTTTCATCATAATCTTTTTCCTCCCTTAAATCCTCCTCATCTCCCTACTCACTAAAATGTCCTTCTTTCCACAAAAACAAAAATTAAAAATTCATTTCATATTAAAAAAGAGAAAAATCAATAAGATAATAAATAACAGCAAATAAACAACAATAAAAATATTCTTTATATTTACGTTTCTTTTTTTTTTCATTAATTTCAGTTACATAGTGTCTTAGTGACTTTTCTATTGTTAAGAGACACCATGACCAAGTCACTCACCGAAGAAAGCATTTAATTGTTGACTTGCTTACAATTTAGAATGGTGAGTCTGTGACCATTAAGTGAGAGTGTGGTTTCAGGCAGCTAGAGAGATGGATCAACAGCTGATCTCTTATACCTGATCCATCAGCAGCAGGCAAGTAGGGAAAGTCTAGGTCTGGCATGGGCTTTTAAAACCTCTGAGCAACACATTCCCACAAAGTCTCTTATCTTTCTCAAAACAGTTCCATTAACTAAAGACCAAACGTTTAAATATATGTGCCCATGAGGACCATTCTCATTTAGACCATCATGCATATGCATATGTGTATGTGTATGTGTATGTACATGTATATATATTTAAGAATATATATATATATATATATATAAGAACTGCGAAGTGTAGGTAGGAGTATGTGAAGAGTAAAGCAAATATGCAATTTCATCAGCCCTAATCACAGTATGCGGGACTGAATTTAGGGTAGCGTGCATGCTAGGCAACGGCTGCACCAGTGAGCTACATCCTGGGTCATCTCCTTTCCTCTCTCTTTGTCTCTCTCAATGCTACAGTAGCTTACTGAGTTCCCTAGGCTGCTCTTGAATGTGCATCCTGCCTTTCCGTTCCCAGTAGCTATGATTGTAGGTCTTGCCACTGGGGTGGCTGATATACAGAGTAGGATAAATTTAGCAACACAGAGGGTAGGTTCTTTCAAACATGGGGGATGATCTATATGTGGGCACAGAGAGAAGCGAGGCCTGTGGGAGTTGCTGGCTGCAGCTTCGTGATACCTGTCATTTGACTTTAGCCCAGTAATGACAACCATGATGATACGTTCACTCTCTCTGTTTATTCTGGTGTTATACTAGAGTTATGGTTAGGCAATATAGGCAAACTTCAGTTACTCAGACACCCAAAGCTTTTACCCAACATACATCTCTTGATATCCCGGTCCTACACAGCAGCTGAGTAAAATTTCAGAAGTCTGAAATCTTCTCTGATCTGTGTCATTGAGTGTAACAGCTAGTGATTTCCTGAATTAATGCTGGCATGGTTTATATTAATAATGGGCCACAATGGAAGTTTCAATGTGTATTTCCTCATTTGAATTATAATTTGCAATTGCACATATGTAACCAAATACACCTGACTCTCAAATCCACAAAGTACAAAACAAAATACTGAGCATGAATGGAGGCTTAGAAAAACAAATCATAGAATATTTTGGAGAATATGAGTAATAGCTCAAATGTATTAACATCTAAGGATCAGTGAGACTCTGGTGTGAGACAAAACTAGAAAAGAAAATTGGATCCATACTGAAAGTAAGATTAGGACCACTCACTGGGGCTCCTTGGTGCCACTAGGGTCTTCAGTGAGGTGAGAGAGAGATGTGTGTTTATGAAGAAGTCCATGTGCAGACTGGGGAGAGAGTGAGACTGAGATTAAGCAGAAGATTTGTGGTGACATGGTTATAAGAGACAAGTGACTACAGGGTGTGTTTTATTGTTTGTCTGTTGCTTGTTAGTATTGTTTGTTTGTATTGTTTGTTTGAGCACTTGCTATGTTTGAGCGGTGATGGGAGAGGTTTGAGCAAGATGGACAGTGTGAGAGAAAGGGAGGAGCTGCCCCTTGCTGAATATAATAATTATCATTTTGCTTCCTGTGCTCTCTGTTACTTGTCAGAATGCAAAACATTTGCAAGAAAAAATTTTCGAAAGCCAAGGGCTGCAGTGACTTCATCCTGACACTGTCCTGGAATGTGGGTCAGAATGATTTCAGGGCAGGGGAGCAAATCAAGTATGGGAGAAATTTGTCAGATGAGTGTGGCTAAAATAAATTGTATGGGATTTTCTAAAAACTAATAAAAGTATTTCTAAAATTCAAAGTTTTCACAAACTGAAAAAGGAATTAACATTTCTTTCACAAACACGCTTATGGTTTGAATTACTTTCTTAATTTGTTTGCATCTCAGATAATAGCTTAGCAGGGTCTATTACACTCTGCCCATATATTGCTGTTTTAGTTTTTTAAAACTTCGTGAGAAAAAAGATGGATTTATATAGGATTTGAAAATCAGCGATGATCTCTCACACAGCGTCAGACGCTCCTCAGGTTCTCTGAGTTGATGTTCCCTTCTGACGAAAAGCCTGTATTCCTACCGCTCACCATGGATGCTCATTTTACATGTTCCACTTTTCATAAGGGTGTTGTCCTTTCTGATCCCCTTAATTCGAATCAAAATCTGAACAATCATCATTTCTGCCATTATCCTGTTTGTTTTCTCTTTGTGCTTTTCGTCCCATTCGTTTTATGCGCTATTTTTCCTCTAAAGTTTTTGAGTTTGTTTATTGATTGTTGCCCTTATCATTTTTAAACTTAAATGAAATAAGTCAAATATATTCAAATGTTGCATCCATAGTGCTATCAAGAAGTACTGCAGTGTTTAACTTTGACAAGATAAAGACACAAAATCATTAAATTAAAAATGCTTTACCCCCTTTTGTTTTTCAGGTTTTCTAATCAGCCGACAAATAATGCCTACAGCATTTTTATTCATACTTAGAGCTAAGCTTCTTCCCAAAAGCTGCTCCTCACCTCAGTCTTCCTGCTTTTCATCACCACTAAACCATTCAACCCCTAAAGTTTCCATATCATTTATGTCCTATTACTCCACAGTGTCTGTTTCTTAAAGTCCCCTAATTCTCTTCTCCTGGGACCCTTTTTAGCCTCTGCATACAGTGTCACATAAGCACACACATATAAAAAAATTCAAAGCTAAGATCCACATATGCTAAGATCCACATATGCAGGAGAACATGTGATATTGGTCTTTTTGATCATGAGTTACCTCAGTTAATGTATTTTTCTATCTTACCCATTTCCAAGCAAATTTTATAATTTAATTTTTATATGGCTGCATAAAATTCCATTGTGTATATATGCCACATTTGTTGTCCATTTATCTGTCAATGGACAGATAGGCTGCTTCCATTTCCTTGTTATTGTAAATAAGGCAGCAATAACACAGATGAGCAAATATGTCTATCATAGCATTATATGTAGTTCTTTAGGTATATGACCATTAAGTCACATGATCATGTAAGTAAATGTATAAAGAGAACTTTTCCTATTTCTTATTATAGTGAAAACATTCACCATGACTGTTTAAAACACTCTGTGTGCCTGAGTTGTCTCCTGCCTTGATTTATCTCCCAGGATCATATACCAGATCCAGCATTTGTATGGTCAATCCTCTTTACCTGCCTTCCTTGTTAGCCACACACATCTTCTGCCATATTCACTACTCAAACTTATTTCTAATTCACCAATTTGTAATAAAGTACTAGTTTCTATTGAATGTATCTACTAGAAGGCATAAGCATCATTCATGGTTTGTCTAGTGACTCATTATTTTTAATTTATTACATTTGCTGAAAATTGGGAAATAGATATATTAAAATTTATAAAATATTCTGATATATTTTAATGTGTTTTAACTGGGTATAATAGTACTTATTTTAATACATTGTGTCTCATTGAGTGGAAAATGAGAAACATGATAATCTCCTTAGATGATGACAAAATCCAAAACCCATTCATGTTTAAAGTATTGGAGAGATCAGGGATACAAGGCACATTTCTAAACATAGTAAAGGCAATATAGAGCAAGCCTATAGCCAACATCAAAATGAACAGAGAGAAACTTAAAGCAATCCCACTGAAATCAGGGATAAGACAAGGCTGCCCACTCTCTCCATGTCTCTTCAATACAGTTCTGGAGGTCCTTGCTAGAGCAACAAGAAAGTTGAAGGAGTTCAAGCAGATACAAATTGGAAAGGAAGAAGTCAAATTATCACTATTATGTATACACGAGTGACCCCAAAAACTCCACCAGGGAACTCATACAGCTGATAAACACCTTCAGCAAAGTGGCCAGATACAAAATTAACTCAAAAAAATCAGTAGCCCTCCTGCCTACAAAAGACAAAAGGACTGAGAAAGAAATTAGGGAAACAACACACTTCTCAATAGCCACAAATGACATAAAGTAGCTTAGTGTATTCCTAACCAAGGAAGTCAAAGACTTGTATGAAAAAAATTTCCAGTCTCTGAAGAAAGAAATTGAAGAAGATATCAGAAGATGGAAAGATCTCCCATGCTCATGGCTTGGAAGGATTAACATAGTAAAAATGGTCATCTTACCAAAAGCAATCTAAAGATTCACTGCAATTCCCATCAAATTACCAACACAATTCTTTACAGTCCTGGAAAGAAAAATTCTCAACTTCATATGGAACAAGAAACCAATAATTGCTAAAACAATCCTCTACAATAAAAGATCTTCTGGAGGTATCTCCATCCCTGATCTCAAGCTGTACTATAGAGCAACAATAATAAAAACTGCATGGCACTGGCATAGAAACAGAATGGCAGATCACTGGAACCAAACAGAAGACCCAGAAATAAACCCACACACTCATGGACACCTGATATTGACAAAGATACCAAAAAGATGGAAAAAAATATAGCATCTTCAACAAATGGTGCTGGTCTAACTGGATGTCTACATGTAGAAAAATGCAAATACATCTGTATTTATCACCCTGCACAAAACTAAACTAACTCCAGGTGGATCAAAGACCTCAACATAAAACCAGACACACCAAATTGGTTAGAAGAAAAACTGGAGAAGAGTCTAAAACTCATTGGCACAGGAGACAACTTCCTGAACAGAACACCAACAGCACAGACTCTAAGAGCAACAATCAATAAATGTGAACTCATGAAACTAAAAAGCTTCTGTAAAGCAAAGGACACTGTCATCAAAACAAAATGAATGCCTACACATTGGGGAAAGAATCTTCACCAAACCTTTATCTGACAGAGGACTAATATCCAGTATATATAAAGAATTAAAGAAGCTGAAAAGCAAGAAACCAAGTAATCCAGTTAAATAATGGGGAACAGAGCTAAACAGAGAATTCTCTGCAGAGGAATATCGAATGGCAGAGAAACACTTAAAGAAATGTTCAACGTCATTACCCATTAGGAAAATGCAAACCAAAACGAACCTGAGAATTCACCTTACACCCATTAGAATGGCCAAGATGAAAAACTCAAGTGACAACACATGCTGGACAGGACATGGAGAAAGGGGAACCCTCCTCCATTGCTGGTGGGAATGTTAGCTTGTACAACCACTCTGGAAATCAATCTGGCACTTTCTCAGACAACTAGGAATAGCACTTCCTCAAGATCCAGCCATACCACTCTGAGGCATATATCTGAAAGAAGCTCAAGTACACAATAAGGACATTTGCTCAACCATGTTTGTAGCAGCTTTATTTGTAATAGCCAGAACCTGGAAACAGCCCAGATGCCCCTCAACTGAAGAATGGATGCAGAAATTGTGGTACATATACACAATGGAATATTACTCAGCAATTAAAAATAAGGAAATCATGAAATTTCCAGGAAAAGGAAGGGAATTGAAAAGGGTCATCCTGAGTGAGCTGTCCCAGAAGCAGAAAGACACACATGGTTAAATACTCACATAGACATATAATATAGGATAAACCTACTAAAATCTGTACACCTAAAGAAACTAATCAAGAGGGCAGATCCTGATTAAAATGCTCAATCCCCATCCCAAAAGGCAAAAAGTATGGACATCAGAAGAAGAATAAAACAGGAAACAAGCTAGGAACCTGCCACAGAGGGCCTCCAGAAGGCTCTTCCCTGCAGACTATCAAAGCAGACACTGAGACTTATGGCCAACTGTTGGGCAGAGTGCAAGGAATCTTATGTAAGAAGTGGGAAATGGTAAGATCAGGAGAGAACAGGAACCCCACAAGGAGAGCAACAGAACCAGAAAATTTGAACGCAGGGGTCTTTCCAGAGACTCATACTCCAACCAAGTACCAGGCATGGAGATAACCTCAAACCCCTGCACAGATGTAGCCCATGGCAGTTCAGTGTCCAAGGGGGTTACATTAGTAATGGAAAGAGGGACTGCCTCTGACATAATCTGATTGGCCTGCTCTTCGATCACCTCCCCCTGAAGGGAGAGCAGCCTTATCAGGTCACAGAAGATGACAATGCAGCCATTCCTGCTGAGATCTGATAGACTAAGATCAGAAGGAAGGAGAGGAAGACCTCCCCTATCAGTGGACTTGGGGAGGGGTATGCGTGAAGAAGGAGAGGGAAGGTGGGATTGGGAGGGGCGGAGGGTGGGGTTTATGGGGGATACAAAGTGAATAAAGTGTAATTAATAAAAGTTTAAAAAAAGTATGTAGGTTGTTGAGCTATTTCATAGTAAGCAGATTGTATGCAAATGAGAGCAGAAAGCTCTGTTGTTTGAATCAGAAAATATGAAGATTCTGAAGTATTATGGCACCTCAGACAGAGCACAAAGTTGGAAAGAACATCTAAGCCATAAATGAGGGTTTATTTTTATTTTTATTATTATTATAATCATTTATTATAATTTATTCAATCCTGGCTGTGGCTTTCTCCCTCACTCTTCTCCCCTAGATGCCTCCCCAAGTCCACTGATAGGGGAAGTCCTCCTCCCCTAGCCTTTGACCTATGAGGTCTCATCAGGGCTGGTCATATTGTCTTCCTCTATGGACTGACAAGGCTGCACCCCCCAGGGGAAGGTGATCAGAGAGTCTGCCACTGAGTTCATGCCAGGTAAAGTCCCTGTTCTCTTACTAGGAGATCCCACTTGGAGATTGACTCTATGGGCAACATCTGAGCTAGGATTTTAGGTCCTCTCCATGCATTGTCCTTGGTTGGGATATCATTCTCTTAAAGGTCCCTCAGGCTCAGTTTTTATAGCTCTGTTGGTCTCCTTTTGGAGCACCTGTCCCCTCCAGGTCTTTCTGTCTCTTCTTTCTTTCATAAGATTCCCTGCACTCTGCCCAAAATTTAGCTATGAGTCTCAGAAGCTATACCACTCCCATAGATATATCTGAAATATGCTCAACTATACAACAAGGACATTTGCTTATACATGTTTGTAGAAGCTCTATTTGTAATAGCCTGAAGCTGGAAACAACCTTAATGTCCCTCAATTGAAGAATCAATACTGAAATTGTGATACATTTACACAATGGAATACTATTCAGCATTAAAAACAAGAAAATTATGAAATTTGCAGGCAAATGGTAGGAGCTAGAAAAGATCATCTTAAGTAGACACACATGGTATATACTTACTCATAAGTGGATATTAGCCACATAATATAAGATAAAATACTAAACTCTGTACTCCTAAAGTAGCTAAACAAGAAAGACCATAGGGAAGATGCTCAGTCCTCATTCAGAAGGACAAATGCAATAGACACTGGAAGCAGGAGAAGACAAGGAACAGTACAGGAGCCTTCCACAGACAGCCTCTGAAAGACTGTATTGATAAAGAATGAAAGATTTTTGCCAGTATAAAAACAATAATTAAAACCATGACATTATGTTATGCCTTAGGGAATGATGTAGAGATTCAAACTTACAGAGAAAGAGCAAAATTTTTAGATACGGAGGAGAAGATATAATATTTTCATTAACACTAAGGATATATATCTAGTGACAAAAAGAAAAAATGAAAATTGTGTTATTTATAACAGCTAAAGAAGATGAATAACATAGGCAAGAATGATAGTATTAATCTTGTCAAACATTATTAGAAAGGGTGAAAGCACTGAGGGCTAGACTCTATCTTGTTTGTTTTTCATTTTTTTCTTTTTTAAAATAGATTTATTTATTTATGCATTTATGTATTTATGTATTACAGTTTATTCACTTTGTATCCCAGCTTTAGCTCTTTCCCTCATCTCCTTCCAATCCCAACCTCTCTTCCTCCCTCATTCCCCCCCTGCCCCTTCCCAAGTCCACTGATACCTGATACTGGAGGAACCCCACCCCTTCTATCTAACCCTAGCCTTTCAGGTCTCATCAGAACTAGCTGCATTGTCTTCCTCTGGGGCCTGGTAAGGCTGCTCCCCGCCTCATGGGGAGGTGATTAAAAAGCCAGCCACTGCATTCATGTCAGAGACTTTCTCTTTTCCCATTCCAAGGGAACCCACTTGGATACTGAGCTGCTACATCTGTGCAGGGGTTCTAGGTTATCTCCATGCATGGTCCATGGTCCTTGGAGTATCAGGGTCTCAGAAAAGACCCCTGTGTCCAGATATTTTGGTTCTGTTGCTCTTCTGTCCTCTCCAGGTCTTTCATCTCCCCCTTTCATAAGAAAGCCACATCTCAGTGAGACATCAGTGAGGTAAGGGCCATACTGAGAAGGATGAGGTCTAGACAAGAATCAAAGCATTCTTATGAGCATATATCTTTGTGCAAGAAAAAAAAAGACTTCGTCTTGCAAAACACCCAGTGGATTCTTCTTTAACGTGTTAGAATTCATTTTAGACAGTGACAAATTTTAATACTTCATTAAGTGACGTCACCATTTTCTATGTATGTTATTAGCAACTGTTAATTCAGGTTTTGCTTATTAAAAATCAGTAACAGACCATAAGTGACAGCTGCATACATTTTATAGAGTTTATTATTTCTCATAACTTCTGTAGAATATCATCACAAACTGTGCAAGCAACACTTATTCTCCTTTTCAGATTCTGAAGTCTGGATGTCTAAATTCGTTTTTCCTTGCCTGACATTGAGGCAATGGTAAGGCAGAACTTGCTTAGCAGTCTACTAAAAAGTGTGCTCTTTGCCTACTCCTTCTTCTGGTGGCTGCAACCTTTCATACCTAGTGTCCAAATCACTGTTCCATCTGCTTCCAAAGTCACAATTCTTTCGTCATTTCCATTTGTGGCAGATGCTTGCTTTTCTCTAATGGACACACTCATGATGCCTAAACACATCCCACTAGTCTAAGATAATTTCCTCCTCTCAGAAACTTCAGCTTAGTAATTTGTGTAGACTTTATTCAAATAATCACAAGTGACAGGTTTCAGGTATTAGAGACATTTTTGAGAGAGGCAGAAGATTTCCCAGCCCATTACAAGGAGAATTTCTACAGTAGCTCATTCATCGTGTACTTAAGGAAGCACATGTTGCTACGTATCCTTTGCATCATACTTACTGTGACACTTAAGAGAATTCCTAATTAGTTCTCTATGGTGCACAAAGTGAAAATTTGAACACTTCCAATTAAAAAATAGCTTTTTTTTAAAGCAAGCAATCTGATGAAATGGGAGTGGTCCCTATAACAAAAGTTATGGTAAATTGTGAATAGATTGAATATAATTTTGACAACCTAATTTGGTTGCTTTCTAATAAACATTAAGTTGAAATTTCATTTGCTATTATCTTTGTACAATTTTGAGTATAAAGAACAAATTAATTTTTGAGATTTACATAGAAGCCTTGACATCATTGACTAGACTCATAAAATTTTCCATAGAGTATCTTATAGCAGTCCAAACACTGAGTTTAAGCAGAATAAAGAAGAGAAGTGAAAAGCCTTGGTACTCCTCCAGCTACATTTTGTAGGAGAAAGTGAGAAATAACAATTGCCCCATGCTTATATTATAGAAAATGCTGAACTACAGAATAACAGACTTGGTTCCATCAGATTAATTACTTTTCAAACCAACAAAATAATCAAGTGTATGAGAATAAATGCTTCCCAGTTGGAAGAAGCAGAATGGAAATTCACTGCAACTTAGAAATACTACCAGATTTTATATACACAAGTAAGAAGATAAAACAAAGCAAATGTGTGTGTGTGTGTGTGTGTGTGTGTGTGTGTGTACTCTGCTTTCTAAAGGATGAGTGAGGACCTACGTGTTCGAAGAATTTCAAATCACAGATTTCAAAGATTTTGCAACCACTTAAAGGCTTCTGTTTTTCTGGTTGTAAATTCCCACAGAAGACTGGAGAACTTTTGAGACAACTATATAGGGTGCTAACTGAGATACATGAAAATCAGAATCTGTCAAAATTACCTGAAACCTATATCACTTACTTCCTCAGTAGAGAAAAAAATATTCCTTTTCCTAAGAAAACAGAATTTAGGGCCTGAAGAGAAACATGTTTCTCCTAGGGGAAGAACTTCTACATTAAGGGCAA
This sequence comes from Rhombomys opimus, assembly GCA_010120015.1. Taxonomy (NCBI): domain Eukaryota; kingdom Metazoa; phylum Chordata; class Mammalia; order Rodentia; family Muridae; genus Rhombomys; species Rhombomys opimus. The sequence continues at coordinate 926,409 of REGO01000144.1, forward strand.
CATTGAGACTCAGGAAGGAAGAGCACCATGGCAGGCATGTGGCTAGAAGCCAAGCAAGGGTGTTCCTCCTATCCAGAGAGGAGCACACCACCCTAATAAACACCATGTAATGGAGTCATGCAATACAACTGCAGGGTAAGCACAGAAGACATACACTATATACTAGAACAAAAGAAAAGAAATGCCCACGCCTTGAATACAGTCAAGAATTGACGTGATCCACTTCTGGCAAGCAGTTTTCATTTGAACCTAAAGTGCTTCTAAAAGAATATGAAACCACAGCACAATGAGACTCACAGTCAGCCACCTCTCTCACTTACCAGTGAAAATGTCAGCAGAAAACTCCAAAGCTTTAGGAAAGTCTGATCATGCTTCATCAGAAAGCTGGTGGTACCAACAGGCATGTCTGGTTGCGCCAGTCATTATTGTAGGTTTGGGGGATTACAGCTGGGTGAGATTTTGGAGATTACAGCTGGTGGATATTTAAAATTTTATATTTAATGTTAAATTCTTAAATCTGATAAATGATACCTTGTCATTGTTAAAAATTTTTTTCTCTTAAAACACAGTTTGTTAAAGGAAATAAAAGATAGGAAATAAAAGATACACCATAGTCTGGTATTACAAAGCTGTCAATCTCATATTGATAAAGGACCTTCTTGCTTTGAAATATTTGAAGAGATCTTAGAATTTATGATAAGAAATCAAGTGCCAAACTTTAAGGTTATAAAAATATCTGTAAAGACAATTCATCACAAAATGAAGAGAGTAAATTTTACATGAAAGGATGCTTATTGTCATCTTCAGGGTGGAATGATTGAAATGAAACACACCACAAGCTAATGTGCAGGTATAAAATCAGAACACTCATGTACCCTTCAGGCTCAGTGTTTTAACCATGTCAGAAATGCATTCTGTAACAAATTACCGTATTATGACAAGATACATCAATCCAACTTTAGACATTTACTCAAGTGGATTAAAAGTTTTATGCATATACACACATATGTGAACATATATCTTTCTATATTTCTTACAGAATCCTGATTCATATTAGCAGATCTCAAAGCCAAACCTAGATATTTTCCAACAGTTAATGTATACCAACATCATAATCTCATTCACTTCTCCATAGTAAAAAGGAATGAAGCATGATCTCATGCAAACCCTGGGATAAAATGTCAGTATGTTGATTACTGAGAAAAATATACAAATTTCAACATTCTAGTATTTTTTGTAAATACTAAGTAGACCCAGGAACTAAAAACACACATCTTAAATGATCCAAGGGAAGCTCACCCTCACACAATGTGCAGGCTAGAGAAGAGATAAGGACTTTACTATAACCCATTTTTTAAAAAATTAATTCATTCATTTGATCACATTATATGTGGGTACCAGTCCCCTCCCGTCTCTCCTACCATCTCCATCTCACACTTCTCTCCCATTCCACAGTCCCCTTATCAAAGAAGGGGAGTCCCCCAAACTTGGCACCTCAAGTCCTAGTAGGACTAAGCTCATCCTCTCCCAATGAGGCCTAACAAGGCAGCCCAGATAGGATCCAAAGTCAGGCAATGGAGTCAGAGACAGCTCCTACTCCCATTGTTAGGAAATCCACATATTAGCCAAGCTGCATATCTGCTAAGTATGTGTAGGAGGTCTAGGTCCAGTCCATGCATGATCTTTGGTTGGTTGTTCAGTCTCTGTGAGCCCCATGTGTCCAGATTTGTTGGCTCTGTAGGTCTTCTTGTGGTATCCTTGACCTCTCTGGCTTCCTCTGTCTTCATCCCACTCTTCCAGAAAACTCCCAGAGCTTAGACTATTGTTTGGTTGTTAGTTTCTGCATCTGTTTCCACCAACTGCTGAATAAAGCCTCTCAGAGGACAGTTATCTAGGTTGCTGTCTGCAAGCATAGAAGAGGATCATTAATAATGACAGGGGTTGGCTTTCTCTCCTGGGATATTTCTCAAGTTGGGTGAGTCATTGATTTGCCATTCCCTCAGTCTCTGCTCCATCTTAATTTCTACACTTCTCTAAATAGCAAGACAAATTTCTGGTCAAAGGTTTCATGGGATTCCCACCTGGCTATAGGAGGTAGCCAGGTCAGGCTCTTTGACCATTGCTCCTAGGAGTCTGAGCTAGGGTCACACCTGAGCACTCCCTGGAGCATTCCCCATTCCAGAGATCCCCCACAAGCAGATTTCAATTATCTGTCCCACCCCACCTCCACCCCCACTCTCCCCATACCCTTATTACCCTTCCACACCTTCTACTTAGTACCCTCCCTCCATCCCTTTCAGATGTCTATTTTACTTCTTCTTCTGAGTGAGATTCAAGCATCCTCCTTTGGGCCCTCCTTGGCTTCTTTGCCTCAATGGATTGTAGCATGGTCATCCTATACTTTATGGATAATATCCGCTTATAAGTGAGTATATACCATGTGTGTCTTTCTGGGTCTGGGTTACTTCAATCAGGATGATCTTTTCTAGTTCCATCCATTTGCCTGTGAATTGCATGATGTCTTTTTTTTTTAAACCGGTGAGTAGTAGCCCACTATGTAAACGTACCACATTTTATTTATCCATTTTTGATTAATGGACATGTAGGTTGTTTTCTGTTTCTGGCTGTTATGAATAAAGCTGCTATGAAGAGAGTGGAGTAAATGTCCTTGTGATATGGTGGTGCATCTTTTGGGTATATGCCCAGGAGTAGATCTTGAAATTGAACTTTCCCAGTTTTCTGAGAAATCCTCAGATTGATTTTCAAAGTGCTTGTACAAGTTTACATTCCCACCCGCAATGGAGGAGGGTTTCCCTTCTTCCACAACCTCAGCAACATGTGCTCTCACTTAATTTTTTTATTTTAGAGATTCTGATAGGTGCAAATGGAATCTCAGAGTCCTTTGAATTTGCATTTTTCTGATGACTAAGGACTTTGAACATTTCTTTAAGTTCTTCTTTGCCATTAGAGATTACTCTGTTGGAAATTCTCTGTTCAGCTCTGTACCTCATTTTTAATTGAATTACTTGTTTTGTGGGTGTTTAACTTCTTGAGTTCTTTAGATATTCTGGATATTAGCACTTTGTTGGATTTAGGGTTGGTGAAGAACTTTTCCCATTCTGTAGGCTGCCATTTTGTCCTCTTAATGGTGTCCTTTGCCTTGCAGAAGCTTTTCAATTCCATGAAATTCCAATTAACAATTATTAATTGTTAATCTTCGAGCATGAGCTATTGATGTTCCCTTCAGGAAGTTGTCTCCTGTGCCAGTGAGTTCAAGGCCATTTCCCACTTTTTTTCTTCTATTAGATTTAGTGTATCTGGTTTTATGTTGAGGTCTTTGATCCACTTAGACTTGAGTTTTGTTCAAGTTTTGTTCATATTGTGTGACAAATATGGAATTGTTTGCATTCTTTTACATGCAGATGTCCAGTTAGACCAGCACCATTTGTTGAAGATGGTTTCTTTTTCACATTGTATGATTTTGGCTTCTTTTTCAAAATTCAAGTGTCAATAGGTATGTGCTTTTACTTCTGGGTCTTTGATTTAGTTGCACTAATCAACTTGTCTGTTTTTATGCCAATACCATGTGGGTTTTACTACTATTTCTCTGTAGTAGAGCTTGAAATTAGTGATGACGATACCTCCAGAATAGAATGATTACACAGCTTAACTATATAATAAGGGGGCTTACTATTGTCACTTGTATAATCAGCAGCTCTATGGCTCAGCTTCTCATTTGGCTGGATGTGTTCACCACACACCAGTCAGACTGTATGCATGGAGGGAAGAACAACTTCAGTTATTTTAATTATATATTAAACCTTAAATTAATATTCCTTAAATAATAGCTGTGAAGTTGGGCAGGAAATAGACCTTTTATAAACATCATTACATATTCTGCATTTTTCTTAATGTCTTTATCTTTGAAAACTTGCCTTATATTTCTTTTTACTCTACTCAAGGAAGAGTGACTGGTGACAGTAGAGTAAGTTTGAATTATCTGAGAGTAAGTTCACACAGAGGAAACTCAAATACAACACAAGACTCGTATTAACTTTGCTGACCCGTTTTCTGGGCTCTGATGATTGGAGAGTTTTAAAAGCAGGTAGATTGGATGCCAGCTGGGGTTTTCTTGGCTCAGTCAGATTAAGAAAAGAACACTTGTGAGGCTTTATTAGGGCTCACAATTTAGCAGAGTAACAGCCGGGCTTCTCCGTTTCATGGTTTGGTTGGTTACTGGTAATATCATTCCTGAGAGATTTCAGGACTTTTAATTATGCAGTGAATAGTTTACAGTATTGAGCTACAGAATGAAAATTAAACTGAGGACATTTTATTTGTGCACTGGTTAATTAAATAGCAGACAACAGAAACCCAGACTTATAGAAAACCTCAGCAGATTTGGTTTGCCAGCCATGTGTGAAAATATTTTTCCTTTTTATTTCCCATTAGTAGCCTACTGTGATGAAGTGAAACTGATTCAAAAATGGGTTTTGAAGTTTTACCTAGGCATATAGTATGATCCAAGGGCATTTAAACACTCAGGAGGTATTCACAACCCACAATAAATATTCTCTATCTTTTTAGTTTATATTAAATGGATAAATCATGACTCCTGAAATTGCAGCTTATTGCTAACTTACAATTTATCTAAACAATATAAAAAGAAGTGTTTTTTAGATGAAATAATGCATTTTCTTTTCATAGCTGATGAATATATCTAGCATGAGAAAATAAAAATAAAATTTGTGGGAACTTGATTATAACATAATTTAGCCCTGGAAATGATCTGCTTTGGTTAAGGAAATTGTAATTGAAAACTACAGAAAGCATTTGCTATGCTTGATGGCAGAGACCCAGTCTCCTTTCTTAAGAACCTTTTCCAAATAAAAGCATGATCATTTAAAGACCCTACTTGATATTCTTCATTAGCTTCTTATTGTAAGCACAAGCATCACAATCTGTAACCAGGTATAGCAGGTTCTGTAAGTCTTCCATCTGTGGTCATACAGCTTGTCACCAGGGTGTTTTGGATATACCCACAAAGGCTGCCTTCTATTCCTCAGCTGCGGCAATAATATATTTCTCCTTAAGATTGAATTGAAGGTGCATTCCTACTATCTTTCTTTTGTGTGTGTGTGAACCTTTGTAATTTTTTTATTAATTACAGTTTATTCACTTTGTATCCCAGCTGTAGCCCGCCCCTTGTCTCCTCCCAATCCCACCCTCTTTCCCTCATCTTCTCCAGTGCCCTTCCCCAAGTCCACTGATGGGGAGGTCCTCCTCCCATTCCTTCTGACCCTAGCCTATCAGGTCTCCTTAAGACTGGCTGCATTGTCTTCCTCTGTGGCCTGGTAAGGCTGCTTCCACTCAGGGGCAAGTGATCAACGAGCCAGCCACTGATTTTATGTCAGAGACATTCCCTGTTTCCCTTATTAAAGAACCCACTTGGAGACTGAAATGCGATGGGCTACATCTGTGCAGGGGTTCTAGGTTATATCCATGAATGGTCTTTGGTTGAAGTGTTGGTCTTAGAAAAGAACCCTGTGCCCAGATTTTTGGTTTTTGTTGCTCTCCTTTTAGAGCTCCTGTCCTGTCCAGGTCTATATACCCCTTCTTTCATAAGATCCCCTGAACTCGGCCTAAAGTTTGGCTGTGAGTCTCATAATCTGCTTTGATACCCTGCTGGGCAAAGTCTTTCAGAAGCCTTCTGTGGCAGGCTCTTGTTCTGTAAACATCAGTAGCCCTCCTGTAGAGGAAAGACAAAATGTATGAGAAACTACACCCTTCACAATAGCCATTAATAACATAAAGAACCTTGGTGTGATTCTAACCAAACAAGTGAAAGACCTGTTTGAAAAAAAAAAAAAAAAACACTTCAAGCCACTGAAGAAATGAAATTGAAGAAGATATCAGAAGATGGAAAGATCTCCCATGCTCCCAGATCGGTAGGGTTAACGTAGTGAAAATGGCCATCCTGCTAAAAGCAATCTACAGATTCAATACAATTCCCATCAAAATACCAACACCAGTTTTCACAGCCCTTGAAAGAACAATCTCAATTTCATATGGGAAAATGAAAAAACCCAAAATTGCTAAAAACAATCTTGTACAAAAACAGATCGTCTCGATATATCTTCATCCCTAATCTCAAGCTGTACTACCAAGCAATAGTAATAAAAACTGCATGGTACTGGCATAGAAACAGAATGGTGGATCAAAGGAATTGAATGCAAGACCCAGAAATAAACCCACATACCTATGGATACTTGATTTTTTACCAAGAGCCAAAACCATACAATGGAAAAAGGAGAGCATCTTCAACAAATGGTGCTGGTCTAACTGGGTGTCTATATGTAGAAAAATGCAAATAGACCCATATTTATCACCCTGCACAAAACTAAAGTCCATGTGGATCAAAGACTTCAACATAAAACCAGACACACTAAATTAGTTAGAAGAAAAAATGGGAAAGTACCTAGAACTCATTGACACAGGAGACAACTTCCTGAACAGAACAAGAGCACTGTCTCTAAGATCAACAATCAATAAATGGGATCTTGTGAAACTGAAAAGCTTCTGTAAAGCAAATGATACTGTCACTAGAACAGAACAATAGCCTACAGACTGGAAAAAGATCTTCACTAACCCTATATCTGACAGAGGGCTAATATCCAAAATATATAAAGAACTCATGAAGTTAAAAAGCAACAAATCAAGTAATCCAATTAAAAAGTGGAGTACAAAACTAAACAAAGAATTCTCAATATAAAGGAATGTCAAATGGCACAGAAACACTTATAGAAATTTTCAATTTCCATAGTCATCAGAAAAATTCAAAATGACCCTGAGATTTCACCTAATACCAACCAGAATGACTAAGATCAAAAACCCAAGTGACAACACATGCTGGAAAGCATATGGAGAAAGGGGGACCCTCCTCCGTTGCTGGTGGCAATGTAAACTTGTACAACCACTTTCAAAAACAATCTGGCACTTTCTCAGACAATAAGGAATAGTACTACCTCAAGAACCAGCTATAATACTTCTAGGCATATATCCAAAATATGCTCAAGTATACAAGAACATTTGCTCAACCATGTTTGTAGCAGATTTATTTGTAATAGCCAGAAGCAGGAAACAACCCAGATGTCCCTCAGTTGAGAAATGGATACAGAAATTGTGAAACATTTACACAATGGAAAACTACTTTAGCAGCAATTAAAAATAAGGAAATCATGAAATTTGCAAGCAAATGATAGGGACAAGGAAAGATCATCCTGAGTGAGTTATCCTCAAAGCAGAAAGACACCCAGGGTATATACTCACTTATAAGTAGATATTAAACAAACAATATAGAATAAACATATTAAAATCTGTACTGTACACCTAAAAGAAGTTAGCAAGGAGGATGACCCTGGGTAAGAAGATCATTCCAAACTCAGAAAAGCAAATGGGATGGACATTGTAAGTGGGAGAAAACAAGGAACAGGACAGGAGCCTACCACAGAGGCCCTTGAAACACTCTACCCAGCTATGTATGGAAGCATTCCTACTTTGTAGTATCTGAAAAGCTCAGAGGAGGGCATTAGATCCCCTGGGACTACAGTTAACAGAGCTGTGAGCTGCCATTTTGATGGTGGGAATCAAAACTCGGTCCTTTGGCACAGCAGCCAGTGCCGTCTTTCCAGCCGCACATTTCATGCTTTTGACTAAGAGTCTTTTATTATCTTTAAAAAATATTGGTGCCTTTGGAATCCTTTTTTTAAACCTATCATGTTTGGCTCTCCTGATTTTTAATGGACAGAGTCTTTCGAGAGACCAATCAGAAAGGTGCCCAAGCTCACTTAACTGCTTTTGACTGTAACACATCCTGGCAGCTGCCTATTTTGCTTAGCATGCCATTAGGAAATAATGTCCCTGTGTGTATTCATTGTTGTAACTGTCCTATAACAACAATTGGCTAGTGGTTATGCCCAAGCCAAGATTCACTACAGACTAATTTTAGTAAGAATTTCGATGCATAACCCCATAATCATTGAGTTTATGTATAACTGGGAATATTAAGTAATTCACCCTATACATTTTTACAAAGTGACTAGAAGAGATTTTGCATTCTCAGTAGTATTATATTTACATTTAAATTCTAAGTTCTTGGCACTTATGTTTAAGAGGATGGTTCAACCTGATGCCAAAGACAAACACTAAAACAAGGAATAACTAAGTAACCACATACAAAAGTACATAATGCAATGAATGTAATGAAGAGTAGGCCCTTCCAGAAGTGTCATCTAATGAACCTAAGCACATACTGGACAAAGACAGCACTGATGCTCCATCCAGAAGTCCTCCCTCAGGTAATACTAAAAAAATGAGCAAAGAGTGAAGTAGTGTTTCATATTTTCCTTTAAAATAAGTTAGACACCTTTATTAAAACAGTTTCAAGCTGTGAAATACAGATGAATACGGTTTAGATCAAGATAAATTTTTATTAAATTTTTTATTATTAATTACAGTTTACTCAATTTGTAACCCAGCTGTTGTCCCTTCTCCCATTCCCCCCACCCCCGCTTCCCTCATCTCCTCCCATACCCCTCTCCAAGTCCACTGAGAGGGAAGGTCTTCCTCCCCTTCCATCTGACTCTAACCTATCAGGTTTCATCAGGATTAGATGCACTGTGGCCTGGTAAGGCTGCTCCTTGCTCAGGGGGAGGTGATCAAAGAGCAGGACACTGAGTTCATGTCAGAGACACCACCTGCACCCCTTACTAGGGAAGCCACTTGGACCCTGAGCTGCCATGGGCTACATCTGAGCAGGGGTTCTAGGTTATAGCCATACAAGGTCCTTGGTTGGAGTATCAGTCTCAGAAAGGACCCCTGTGCCCAGATTTTGGTTCTATTGATCTCCTTGTGGAACTCTTGTCCCTCCAGGTCTTACTATCTCCCCCTTCTTTAATAAGATTCCCTTCACTCTGCCCAAAGTTTGGTTACGAGTCTCAGCATCAGCTATGAATCTTTCTACATGTATGTACTCGGTGAAGATAAAAATCAGTAGGATTTATAGTAATCATTTATCATTTTGAATCTTACTCTTATCCCATGAAGGATTACTAGCAAGAAGCAACCAATCACCTAAGTCCACAAAGTCATGATATCATGAAACATGACATCACCACAAAGAGTTATCGCCAACAAATTTTGCTGTTGTGAGTCATGTAGCATTGAGATACAAAGATAAATCCTTCTACAAATATGGGGAAATTTAGCAGATATCTATGGATAATACAGGAGTGAGGGGACTGGAAGAAAAGGAAGAGAAAGAAGAGTAAGAATCATAATGATAAATGATTCTTTCACGGCATTTTGCTATAACTCAAAGGTGAATGTCCCCAGAATTCCAACTGAAAATTTGAAGGAGTTTTGGGGCCTTATTTCTAGCATATCAATTTGGTCAATTATCATTATACGGCTGACCCAGTTTAAATGTAGAAAATACATTTATTCATTATTTTGTATGTATTTGTAACATATGTTTGGGTGTGAACATGTGGGAGCATACATGCAGAAATCAGAGGACAGCTGGCAGGAGCCAGTTCTCCCCTGCCAAAGATGAACTCATGTCCTTGGGCAGGCAGCAAGGGTCTTTATCTCCTGAGATGTCTGGTCATCCTGGCAAACCATTTTATGTTGGTTGCTATATTTTCTTTACCTATTTTTGTAGGAAGTATTGTCAACTAAGAAGAAAGCATTGCCATGCTTGATTTTCTGGCACCGGGCATAGACACTTGCAGTTAGCCTGGTCAAGAAAAGTTCCTAAGGAAAGCCATATCCAACAAGGACGTCAGCAGTGGCGGTGTTACTTTCTAAGGATCAGTTGTCTGCACTGTACATCAGTGACGTCTGTGGCTTGCATTAGCAAAGAATGTGACCTCCAATCAATAATCAGAAAGATCACAGCCAAAACAAGGTATCAAACTACCAGTCCTCTGCCATGCCACAAATGCACTTCTTGCTTGTACCTTATATAAGATGTCTTTGTGTTCTGAGCCTTCCCCATTAAGTTGTCAGTGACTTATTTCGTGTCCATTGGTATTTAAAAAAAAATTCTTGCTTATTGTTCCAGGTTTAATTTTTATTTCTTATATCTAAGAATTTGGATCTGTATGTGAGTTTTTATTTTACAGAAGTCAGTTTTCCAAAGTTTATGCAATGCTAAACTGATGGGCAACAGTTTCTACAGAATGAGCCAGAAATAAACTCTCACTTTAGTCCAACACTTAAGGTCTCAATGATTTTTTTAATTACAGTGAATTATTTGATAATTTGAAATTAACTTAATTTTCAGTTTTAATACATTTTCTTTTACTCAGGATTTTATCAATAACCTTTTTTATTTTATTGATTGATTTTTATTAATTATATTTGATTCACATTGTATCCCAGCTGTAGCCCCTCCTTTATCCCCTCCCAATTCCACCCTCCCTTCCTCTTCTCCCTCTATGCCCCTCCAAGTTCAGTGATAGGAGAAGTCCTCATCCCCTTCCCTCTGACCCTAGCCTATCAGGTCTCATCAGGACTGGATGCATTGTCTTCCTTTGTGGCCTGGTAAGGCTGCTACCCCCTCAGGGGGAGGTAATCAAAGAACCAGACACTGAGTTCATGTCAGAGACAGTCCCTGTTCCCATTACTAGGGAACCCAGTTGAACACTGAGCTGCCATGGGCTACATCTGTGCAGAGATTCTATGTTATCTCCATGCATGGTCCTTGTTTGGAGCATCAGTCTCAGAAAAGACCCCTTTGTCCAGATTTTTGGTTCTATTGCTCTTCTTGTGGAGTTCCTGTCTCATCTATGTCTTTCTATGTATCCCTTCTTTCATAAGATTCCCTGCACTAACAAAACGAAAGTCCAAGTGGATCAAAGACCTTGATATAAAACCAGATACACTAAATCTGCTAGGAGAAAAAGTGAGGAAGAGCCTTGAACTCATTGGAACATTAGACAACTTCCTGAACAGAACACCAACAGCACTGGCTCTAAGATCAACAATTAATAAATGGGACCTCATGAAACTGAAAAGCTTCTGCAGAGCAAAGGACACTGTTGTCAGAACAAAACGACTGCCTACAGATTGGGAAAGGATATTCACCAACCCTATATCCAGAATACATGAAGAACTCAAGAAGTTAAACAGCAACAAATCAGTAATCCGATTTTAAAAAATGGGGTACGGAGCTAAACAGAGAATTCTCATTACAGGACTATCAAATGGCAGAGAAACACTTAAACAAATGATCAACATCCTTAGTCATTGGGGAAATGCAAATCAAAACAACCCTGAGATTTTACCTTACACCCATCAGAATGGCTAAAATCAAAACTCAAATGACAGCACATACTAGATAGGATGTGGAGAAAGGGAAACCCTTCTCCACTGCTGGTGGGAATGTGAACTTGTACAACAACTTTGGAAATCAATCTGGCACTTTCTTAGACAATTTGTAATTGTGCTACCTCAAATCCAGCTATACCACTCCTAAGCATATATCTAAAAGATATTCAAGTACACAACAAGGACATATGGTCTTTTAATATTTGCTTTAGCCGTCTTTTATTTTTTATTGATAAAATATTTTTGAGATGCTTATGTTGATGAGGAACCTGAGGCAGTGAAACTAGTAGGAAAGAGATGAATCTCTGACTAACCTGTGAAAAAGCCAGGGTGCTACATATTCATGAGACTTGTGTTTACAAGAACAAGGAATCAAGGCATCATCTAAAATATGCTATTATAATAAATCATGGTAATATAAAATCAAGCTAAAGGAAGTACTCAAAAAATCATTCAAATATTTGCCTCAGATAATTTATTGCTCATAAGTCAAATTTTATCAGAGTATCAAGTGTCTTTAAATCAGCACCATATGACAGAGCACTGGCAGTAAAACTACATTACAATATTACCTTATGTTCCAATATTCCAAGAAAATGACTAATCCTGAAATGCCAACTTGAGGACTACAGTAGGATCCAAAACAAAAAGAGAGAAGCTACTGATAATAAGTACTTAGGTCCCCTGGTCCACTGAGGAAAATTCAAAACAAATATCAGACCAGCACTGACCAGCTCTTCTGTTTGAAACAATTACTGACTGAATTTTTCTGTCCTGACACTGTACTCTTTATCTGCCTCTGTATTCTAACACATTATTTATGTACTTATCTTCAACAAGCAGAGAACATATAATCTCCATTCAGAATACTTAACATTGGATAGGTGTAAGTGTGCACATGGTAAGAATGTAAGGATTAGTCATAGCAGTGTATGTCTGTGTACCTATGTCACAAGAGGTTAGCATAGCAAGGTCATGAGTTCAAGGCCAGTCTGGGTTGACATAGTTATAACACCACTTCTTTACTTTGTTCAGCAGAAAAATCATTTATAAGACAGGAGAATCAAGGCATTGACAAAAACTCAAGTGGGAAGTATGTTTTGTTTTGTTTTGTTTTTTTGTCCCAAAGAACAAATCCTAGTTAGGGTTTCTAAGAAGGGGGAGAGATTGGCTTATTCCACATAACCTGCCCATTCTGCTTTTTTAAACAACTCAGGACCACCAGCCCAGAAGTAGCTAAAGAAATGGCTCCACCAAAGTCAAATCTGGGGAAACAATATGAATAGTGGGATTTCTTACAGAAACATGTATAAAGGGTTCCTTCCCAGAGCAGAGGTTACAGACAGCTCATGAAAGCTGCAGCCCTGGAGCTCTCTGCACAAGTTGCTGTCAGTTTCATTGATGAAGGACTCCTCCTCCTTGCTAATTGTGGAGGGCCTTTGTGAATCCTTAACCTAATGGGTTTCCTAAGCCTTGTAAGTTTCATGAACTTTATGAGTTTTCTGAGTCTGCCTCCTCCCTACAGAGAGAATGTTTCAACAACAAAACTGGGATATCCCAGTGCTTTTCCCAGACCCACATCCATTATGAGAATTTGCAACTAGGTCCTGCTTTCAAAGGTCACATCACTTTCCATCAGGACCACAGCATCACCTCATGTGCCTTTGCAAAGCATCATCATCCAAACTATACAATAATCATTAACAAATTATTAATGAGAAACTGAAGAAGGAAAAAGGGTTTCATCAATCAGAAACAGACAGGAAAACTTCCAGACCCCACATTAAAGACCTTTAATGTTTAATAATGTTTATATAAGATAATAATTTTGATAGTTATAATTTATACTAGTACTAACAATAAGCTAACTACTAAAATTAAAATAAATGAACAATAATCTACCATATATTTTAGGATGGGTAGAAGGTAGAAGCATCAAACATAGAAGATATAGCAAGGATGTAGAAAAACAAATGACTGATTTAAATGGCATGTAATTCATAAACATACTTAAAAACCACATTGTATCCTATAAATATGTAAAATTACTACATGTTAACAGGAATTTATAATCCTCATAGTATAAATAAATGAGCCAAATTACATAGAATAAAGGTATCTATTATACAGAGGTCCTAAATCAAATGGACTTAAAAGATGTCTACAGAACTTTTCACCCAAACTCAAAAGAGTATACCTATTTTTCAGCAATTCATGGAACCTTCTCCAAAATTGACCATATAGTCTGTCACAAAGCAAGCCTCAACATATACAAGGAGATCAAAATAATCCCTTGTATCAGACCGCCATAGCCTAAACTAGACCTCGACAATGACAGAAATAACAAAAAGCCTATATACACATGGAAACTAAACCATGTTCTACTCAATGATAGCTTGGTCAGGGAAGAAATGACAAAAGAAATTAGAGACTACCTAAACTTCAATGAAAATGAAGGTACAATTTACCCAAGTGGAACACAATGGGAAACAATGAAAACAGTAGTAAAAAGGAGGTTTATAGCACTAAGTGCTCCCAGAAAGAAGTTTGAGATATCCCATATAAGCAACATAACAGCACACCTAAAAGCCCTAGAAAAACGCAGACACACCCTAGAGGAGTAGATGATTGGAAATAATCAAACTCAGAGCTGAAACCATGAATTAGAAACCAAGAAAACAATTCCAAGAATCAATGAGACAAAGTGCTGGTTCTTTGAGAAAAATAACAAGATAGACAAACCCTTAGCCAAACTAACTAAAAGGCAAAGAGAAACTATTCAAATCAGCAAAATCAGAAACAAACAAGGAAACACAATGGCAGCCAATCATTAGGTCTTTGTAAAAGCCTATAGGCTACAAAATTTTAAAAATCTAAATAAAATGGACAATTTTCTTGAGAAATTCCATTTAACAAAATTAAATAGGATCAGGTAAATAAATTAAATAGTACTATACCTTCCAAGGAAATAAAAGCAGTCATCAAAACTCTCCTTTCCAGAAAAAGCCCAGGGCCAGATGGTTTCAGAGCAGAGCAACTACAGACCTTCAGAGAAGAGCAACTACAAATCTCTTCCAACTATACTACAAAATAGAAACAAAAGGAACATTACCAAAGTCATTGTATTAAGCCACAGTCACCTTGATACCTAAACCGCACAAAGACCCAACAAAGAAAGAGAACTTCAGAACTATCTCTCTTATGAACATTGATGCAAAAATACTTAATAAAATGCTTGCAAACTAAATCCAAGAACACATAAAAGATATCATCCACCATGAACAAGTAGGCTTCATCTTAGGCATGCAGGGGTGGTTCAAAATACAGAAATCCATCAATGTAATCCACCATATAAACAAATATAAAGGAGAAAAAAGACATCATAATCTCCTTAGACACCGAAAGAACATGTGAAAAAATCCAACAGCCATTCATGTTAAAGTCTTAGAGACATCAGGGATACTTAACTAAACATAGTAAAGACAATATACAGGAAGCCTATAGAAACTTAAATCAATCCCAATGAACTAAGGGATAAGGCAAGGCTGCCTACTCTCTCCATATCTCTGCAAAGTAGTATTTGAAGTCCCAGCTAGAGCAATAAGACAATTAAAGGAGATCAAGGTGTTACAAATCGAAAGGCAGAACTCAACTATCACTATTTACATATGATCTGATAATATTCAGATAAAATTCTGATAAAATTCAACCAGAGAACTCCTTCATCTGATAAACACCTTCAGCAAAGTAGCTTGATACAAAATTAAGTAAAAAAAAAAAATCAGTAGCCCTCCTGTATACATAAGACAAAAGAGCTGAGTGAGAAATTAAGGAAATTACACGTTTCACAATAGCCACATAGAGTACCTTGGTGTAATTCTAACCAAGCAAGTGAAACCTGTTTGAAAAAATAAATAAACCTCAAGTCTCTAAAGAAAGAAATTGAAGGAAATTATCAGAAGATGGAATGATTGCCCATGCTCATGGATTCATAGGATTAACGTAGTGGAAATGGCCATCTTTCTAAAAGCAATCTACAGATTAAATGCAATTCCAATTAAAATAACAACACAATTCTTCACAGACCTTGAAAGAACAATTATCAACTTCATAGAGAGAAACAAAAAATCTAAAATTGCTAAAACAATCTTGTAAAACAACAGATCATCTAAAGGTATTTCCATTGCTGCTCTCACATTGTACTACAGAACAAGAGAAATAAAAACTGCATGGTACTGGCATAGAAACAGAATGGTGGATCAATGGAATCCAATAGAAGAGCCACAAATAAATCCACACACCTGGGGATACTCAATTTTTGACAAAGAAGCCAAAATCATACACTGGAAATAAGAGAGCATCTTCAACAAATGGTGCTGGTCTAACTGGATCTCTACATGTCGAAAAAATGCAAATAGATCCATACTTATCACCCTGCATAAAACTAAATTCCAAGTGGATCAAAGACCTCAACATAAAACCATACACACTAAATCTGTTAAAAGAAAATGTGGGGAAGGACCTTGACTTCATTGGCACTGAAGACAACTTCCTGAACAGAACACCAACAGCACAGGCTCTAAGAGCAACAATCAATATATGGAACCTCAGGAAAGTGAAAAGCTTCTGTAAAGCAAAGGACATTGTGGTCAGAACAGAACCAGAGCCTACAGACTGGGAAAGGATCTTCACCAACCTTATATCTGACAGAGGGCTAATATTCAGAATATATAAAGAAATAAAAAGGTTAAACAGCAACAAAACAAGTAGTTCAATTAAAAAATGGGTACAGAGCTAAACATAGAAATCTCAATAGAGGAATATCGAATCTCAGGGAAACACTTAAAGAAATATTCAAGATCCTTAATCATCAGGGAAATCCAAACTAAAATGACTTTAAATTTCACCTTAAACCCATCAGAATAGCTAAGATTGAAAACTCAAGAGACAACACATGCTGGAGAGGATGTGGAGAGAGGGGAACCCTCCTCCATTGCTAGTAGAAATGTAAACTTGTATAACCACTTTGGAAATCAGTCTGGCACTTCCTCAAACAATTAGTAATAGTACTACCTCAAGATGCAGCTATACCACTCCTATGCATATATCCAAAATATGCTCAAGTACACAACAAGGACATATGCTCAACCATGTTTGTAGCAGCTTTATTCTTAATAGCTAGAATCTGGAAACAACCCAGATGTCTATCAGTTGAGGAATTGATACAGAAATTGTGGTAGATCTACACAATGGAATACAAAACTCAGCAATACACAACAAGAAAATCATGAAATTTGCAGGCAAATGGTGGGAACTAGAAAAGGTCATCCTGAGTGAGGTATCCCAGAAGTAGAAAGACACACGTGGTATACAGTCACTTATAAGGAGATATTAGACATATAATATACGATAAACATACTAAAATCTGTATTAACCTAAAGAAACTAAGCTAGAAGGAAGACCCTGGGTAAGATGATCACTATCCACTCATAAAGGCAAAGAGGACAGACATCGGAAGAGTGGATATATAGGGAACAGGACAGGAGCCTACCACAGAGGGCCTCTGAAAGACTCTACCCAACAAGGTATCAAAGCAGATGCTGAGACGTATACCCAAATTTTGGGCAGAGTGCAGGGAATCTTATGAAAGAAGGAGTTGATTGAAAGACCTGGAGAAGATAGAAACTCCAGAAGGAGAGCAACAGAACAAAA
>REGO01000144.1:943543-995524 GCA_010120015.1 Rhombomys opimus
TGGAAAGGACAGAAGCTCCACAAGGAGAGCAACAGAACAAAAAACTAGGCATAGGGGTCTTTTCTGAGACTGATACTCCAACCAAGGACCATGCATGGAGATAATCTAGAATCCTTGCACAGATGTAGCCCATGGCAGCTCAGTCTCCAAGTGGGTTTCCCAGCAATGGGAACAGGGGCTGTCTCTGACATATACTCAGTGGCTGGCTATTTGATCACCTCCCACTGAAGGGGGAACAGCCTTACCAGGCCACAGAGGAAGACAATGCAGTCAGTCTCTATAAGACCTGACAGGCTAGGGTCAGAGGGAAGAGGAGGAAGACCTCCCCTATCAGTTGACTTGGGGAAGTCATGGGAGGAGATTAGGGATTGAAGGTGCAATGGGAGGTGATGAGGGCAGGGGCTACAGCTATGACACAAAGTAAATAAACTGTAATCAATAAAAATAATTTATAAAAGTATCTATTGTAAATATATTACATAATGTTTGTACGTGGTGATAATGTATCAGATGTTCATGCAAGTTAATTCTGCCATTATCATAAAGTGTCCCATTTTTTTTCCTAAGGAAGTTCAGACATTGGAAGTTAAGCAACTTACAAGGTTAGTGAGTGGGAGATGTAAGATTTGGATTGGAGCCAAGCCAAAATCAGCCTATTCAGCCAGCATGCAGCTGGCCTTGGTAAAGCTCATTCCTTGACTCAACACAGATCCTTACACACATGGTGCTTCTGACAGGCTTTGGAAGGTGTTTTTAAAAGCTTACTAGTGAGAAAGTTACTTGCTTTTAAAGGTTTATCAATCATTAAGCATTATTCAATTATTTAAAATTCCAAGTGCTAAAATGTGCTTTAGGGGGTTCCAACAGGAATAATGCAGAGAGTGTTGAATGAACGAGTGCTTTAAGAAACAAACCCCTCTTCTGAGGGGAGAATGTTGTCAATCAGTGGAATGCTGTTTATAATCGCACTTCTGTACTTGACAGCTCTAATTATGATGCTATTCCTTCTAACAAAAGTCAAGAGGGCTCTTTAAAATCAGAGGGCAGTTGCAAAAGCTTAGCTTTTTACAGTGTGTTCTTTCAGACAAGATTTTTTATTATTAACACAAATAATGAAATACTAATATTAAGGCATGGTTATATAAACACTAGCAGTTTCTTTTTTTCAGCTCATTTGCACCATGCACATACTTTCACTGGAGGTTAAGACCATAAATCTCATAAATCTTATCGTA
Organism: Rhombomys opimus; assembly: GCA_010120015.1. Lineage (NCBI taxonomy): Eukaryota > Metazoa > Chordata > Mammalia > Rodentia > Muridae > Rhombomys > Rhombomys opimus. The sequence goes on from REGO01000144.1 coordinate 944,779, forward strand.
TTAGTAACAAATGCCAAGGTGTAACCATGTTGTCATTCAGCTAAGAAATCATGTGTCCTAGAGAGTGAGAAAAGCATTTATATTAGGACTGAACTAGGGTAACAGGTCCTTTCCTCCTGTTCATTTACCCCTTTTAACCTCCTGTAGAAACTTTCTAAAATATAAACCTACACACATATGAAAAGAGTTTAACTTGAGTTCCCCTACAAAGAGGTGAAAGTGCCCCTTTAGATACCATAGGCTAACAGGTAAAAAGGCTAGTGACAGGAATAGGTTATCTCTTTTTAGGGTTGTTGGCAGTTTGTCCCACAGACACCTCAAACTTTATAGGCTATTTCAACCGCTCTTGTTTAGCGTCCAAATTATGATGATAAAACACTGTTGCTAAAGAAATACTTACTGCACCTGAGTCATAAAACATGGATAAAGGAAGGTAATGTTGACTTTGAATCTTCATCTTGACAGCCTAGCTTTCATAGCACTGATAAATATGGTCATAATCATACCCAGGTGTGAAGGCTGTGACCTTAGTAACAACTGGCCTGGAACTGTATGCCTGCTGGGGAAAAAGCAGTATAAACATCTTGGGAATAACCAACCAATTTTTCTTTTTTTATTATTTAAGACCTGCTCCCCAGGATGAAGCCTAACACAGTTATCAGGACCAAGAATCTTGGTCTAGACAAGTCATGGGGCCTAGTAACTACTGTTATTCTGCTAACTGGACATAGTATTGAAGCAGCTTCTAATGACTTGCCATCATATCCATAGAAAGTGCATCTGTCAACCCTCAACAGAGAAGCTTTGTTGTTTTTTTCAGTAGATGAAAATAAATAGACCTACAATTGTGCAGAGACTAGGAGACCGTCAAGTCTTCAGCTTTAAATAAAATATGTATACAGTACATCTTCCTCCCAAGGCTCAGGGATCCTCACGGAAGATTTTAAGAGCCAGAGGAAGTGGGTGTCTACCACGTAAACTCTTTTTTTCTAAACAAAACAGGACAGTTGCACAAAACTGACAAAATCAAGTAAAGATAATCCCAGCATGGAAAATGGGATTTTGCATGACTCCTACCCATAGCTGAGGCACTGATGGGAAATGATAACTGCAGAAGTGAGGAGAGTCAATTTTCTTTAAGGGTTTGGCTCTGATAAGTCAGCTATAGTCTAGTGAATGTCCCCCAGTCCAAGAGTACATGGGCTGCACAAATCAGACTCAAAAGGTTATATTTTAAAGACTATATTAAGTTGTATGGATAAAGGACAGGGCTTAGATCTGGTGGAAGTTTGGAAGAAGGAAGGAATATGAACATTGTTTTGTATGTTCATCAATTTAAATGAAAAGCTAAGCTCCACTTTTAAGCTTCCATCACCCCTTCAATTATTTAGTGGAATCCTGATGATTCAGTTCTTTCTTAGAAAATCTGTACATATGTAAATGTATCTCTAACATTTTCACAACTTGTTAAATACTTGTTTACCTGGTTATAAGTTAAATAATTTCAAGATCATTTGCAAAGAACGTTTATCTTGATGTTAGATAAAGCTTCACAGTTACGTTTAGTCATGTAATCTATATTTATCAACTACAATTACCTTCTACGGGAAGGAGATAAAACAGCAAACAAATAGAAATCTTTTATGCTTCAGTAAAATTGTGTTATAGAAGAGAGATATTACAATGATACAAAAAAGATATAATGAGTAGATGGATATATGTTTACTTTACTGCTGTACGGAAAATCAATGAGTTAAGCAGAATGGATGGCAGACAATGATGCTATTTTAACGCATGTGGTACGGGAACCCACTCTAATGTGGCATCCAAGCAGATCTGAAAGAACAAAGGCAGTGGCTCTATGGCAAGCCATACATTCAGGACAGGAAGCCAGGAAGTGTCATGTGTGGTGATGATGCAAGGATTAACATACTCAATATACTCAGGGATGTACACACACATATGAAGAACCATAATTAACTAAAACTTCTACAGTAAATATGTTAGGGAAAAATACATAGAAGATAAGCAGAATAATATGAATTTCTCATGACTTTCATATAACTATTTAAATGGCAATGCTTATATCATTTCCCAAATCATTATTTCAGTATTTCTAATACCACAATGAATGAGTTTGCCTCTCCTTAGAATAATTATCCTTAGAATAATTCTAGCATTCAAATGCCATATATCTTTCTTTTGAATGCATCTTGACCCTTTATACAATTTAACCCAAGAAGGAACTGCAGGAAAATATAAATGGGCTTTACTGAAGATACCAACACATTTAAATAGCTTGACACATCTGCTCCTTACATGGCATTACATATCAGCCCTAGTCACCCTGAAGAGTATGAGATATATAAGGAAGGCAGGATACATTAAGGCTCAGCTTCAGAGTCTCGGGCTTGGTGGGCTGGCTCCAGGCAAGAAGGAACATCATGGTGGGAAGCATATGTTGTGGTCAACCATTTTACCTCATTCCCAGCAAACATAAAGGAAAGACCTAGAGCCAGGGATAAGACATCTTCAAGGACACGTTCACAGAGCCCCGGCTTTCCCATGAGGTCCTACCATCTAGCTACCACAGCCTCCTAAAATGTTATCACCCGCTTCAGACCAAGTCCTTAACACACGAGCCTACTGGAAATATTCCGTACTCAAACACTAATCGCTCAAATGATATGAATATCTCCTGCCATCATCCCAATAACACAAGCTGCACCCCAACAGTTATTCCAGAAGCTGGGCCAGTTCGTGAGTGTTTGCCATAGGAAAACAATGAAGTACAGATGAAAAAAAGAAAAGTAAACATCTGAGGGCTAGAGGAGAAAACAACTAGAGTACAATGGTGAGTAATATTTCTGAATCAGAATTTAGTACGTTTGTTCGAATTATTCTCATTTTCAAAGTAATGTCACAAATATACTACCCACTATTAGATTAGATACCCTCAGGATTCTCAAGTTATGTATGTAACAATCTAAGGACCAATACAGTGAATAAAATATTATAGACCACATGTATTTTTAAAGAAATGAACCTCAGGACAACTAACTGTGGTTTCTTTTTATATTGGCAGAATTATTAGTCATGGTGATTAAGTACTGTGGTTTACATATCCTGCCATGAATGTGGCCAAGGTACCTCTACAGAATGTCAGTGAGAGTTATCCCCATTTAACACCACATTTGCTATATAATGTCTACTGCTTCAATCCAGATATGTAATGAATAAACTGTAAAAAAGTAAAAATAAAAATTCTGTGACGTGCACTTCACCAAGAAGTCTTATCAGAATATTCACGGAGCAAGAGAGGAAAATCTATTCATGAATAATAATAGTCATGGAGCACATAGTTTTCCCTTTCAAAGAAGCTACAATCAGCGTTGCATGAAATTCGTCCATGTTATAGCGCCCTCTGTGATGAGCAGTCAGCAGCTGAGCCACGTGGGTCTGAGTAATTAACTAAGCAGTTTTCAGACAGAAGGGAGAAATTAACTTCTTGTTTATCAGTCAGTTGTGTAGTCTGTTTCTATAAGGTCACAAGAATACCTTAGATTTGATAGGCCAAAGAGTAAAGTTAACTTCTTGAAAAACAGTCACAGACCAGATATTATAATATTAAAAGCAGAAATTATATTTGACTGGTAAAAAAAATACATTTCAATATGGGCAATTAACACTTAAAGGTCTTCTAAGTAGTGGAAAATATTTGATTTTGACATGTAGCTATAAGTATAAATTATAAGGTTTATTCATGAGTTATCTCCTTGAAAGCCTGACTGAATTATATAGGGATTTCTACAGGAGATAATTTATCATAGAAACAATAGACAAAGGGGCCTTGTGGAAGAAAACCTTTATTTCTCCTTCATCTTCCAGTGTCTGCAGTGCATCCATGCATTTTTTAATGTAGAGCTTTGAATTATTTCTTTCAGAGTGATAAAGGTAATGTGAAAATTAGAGTGATTGAGGCCAGCATTTTTGGAGTCTTAATAAGTGAGAATAATTTAAAATGTTTAAATAAATTTTAATTAGCAATTCAAGGTATTTTGATTTAAAGGCCCTATTAATTGTTACCTGCAGACGTTAGGAGCATTTATGTATGTTGATTTATGTTATTAAATAAAATGACAAAAAAGTCACAAAGTTCTTCCAAGGAGGCACTTTATTATTCCTATATCATAGATAATGAAACAAAAATTCATTTATTAAGCAAAAAGAAAATGGCATAATAGATGATTCAAGTATATTCATTCAAAATTTCCCATGGCATCATATAAGTTGCTAAGACTATAAAGAAGAAAAAAGTAGATTCATCAAACAAAGTAAATATTTTTTATAAAGAAAATGTTTATTAAATGATAAATGAGAGTAGTCCTGGGAAAATAAGATGAATTAAATGACCCTGTCATATATTTCAAGTTTTCACACAATTTCAAAACAATTAACAGATTGTGACAATTTGGAGAAATAATTCTGTACAGCTTTCTCCCATAATTTACAGTACAGTACAACTAAAGCTTGAAAGTCTAATACTTGAGAAAGACTAGAGAGCCAAGCTAAAGCAAATGAACTTTGCAGAAGAAAAATTAGCCACAGATGGAAGGGGAGGAGGACTTCCCCTATCAGTCAGACTTGGAGAGGGGGATGGGAGGAGACGAGGAGGGAGGATGGGATTGGGAGGAAATGAGGGCAGGGGGCTACAGCTGGGATACAAAGTGAATAAACTGTAATTAATATAAAAAATAAAAATTTATTTTAAAAAATTAGCCACAGACATGGTGAAGACTACCATCTAGTATGAGCAAACTCTTAATGACTAGTAAATAGGTTGAAAATAGCCAATAGCCTAAAAGTAGAATCTGTTCCTGTCAGAGTCTAAAACGTAAAGTTACAAGATTTCACGTCCCTAATTATTATTTATCGGGGAAAATATTAAAATTTGTGGTGTGAATAAATGTCCTCTATTTTTGTTTAAAGATAATGCTGAAAATACATCACTCTTGTTATAAAAAGACTCTGTACCCTAGTGAAGACATAATTGAACACCCTTGCTTACTGTTGCACTAGTCATAGCAGCAAGGAAATGAAAGCAATATCAACCAACAGATGAATAAACAATGAAAATTACATATATATATAAAATATATGATGATACATAAATTTATATTCATATATTTCCTTAAAATGATATACAAACATACATCACACACACACTGAAATTTTATTTAGCCATTCAGCCATAAAGAAAAGTAAAGTTGTGAAATTTGCTAAACAATAAATGGAACATTAATTATATGAACATATATTAACAAATATAATACCATTATATAAAATACTTAATAAAGTTATAGTAGGCAAAGAAACCTGGTCCCAGAAAGACAAACTCCATATTTTCTCTTATCTGTGCGTCCTTTTAAATGCGTATCAAGTTGGTAAAAATCTTGAGGCTGATGGGGGAGAAGGCTTAAAGGAAGGGGAGAGAAACAGCAAAACAAAGTAGAACAGATGCGCTGGTGAGGAAAGGGTACAGTAAGAAAGGGGTGTGAGACCATGGAGGTGATATGGAGGTGTAAATTCAAACGAATTGAAATCTGTCTCAAATCCACATATAAAAGTCTGTTACTAATTTAAAAGAAAATTAAAAAATAATGTAAAGCATATTTAATCTAGCAAAAAGGTCTAGAAAACAATACACTATTCTTACATCAATACATTTTTAATATATTTTACTTTTCTGATAACCAAAAATGTAACCTCAAAAGCATATACCTTGATTATTACTAAAACTTTAAAACCCGACAGAAAAAAATTGCAAGACAGGGCCATGCAGCTCTGGATTCATGTACTGAGCAACCTGATGTTTTTGAGTACTCTCCTAAGGCAAGCGATGGCTGTAACGAGCAAAAACTGATGTGAAAAGTTCAAGGTGGAATAGAGCCTAAAGAGAAGCACACTGGCTTCTTTTGTGCCTGTGGCTGCTCAGGTGCCTCATGAATTTGAGCGCTCTCAACCTGGACAGAGCTAGAAGATGCTTTTTCGGGGTCTGGAGGAGATTCACAAAGTCTGGGTACAGCTACATTCCTCGCACCAAGATCTGTATCAAACTGACAAATTTGTCAAGACTGCAGCAAAAGGCAGTCCTGAAGAGAATGACCTGCTCTGAGGCAGATTTCAGCAGCACAATGAATAAGTTGACCTCTGAAGAAGAGGCTGATTTTTCTGAAGATGACCTGAGGGTCCAGCGAAGAAGTATAAAAACAGTGAGTCTAAAAAATAGGTTCCACCATGCCCGGCTGGAGTATGTACTGAAAGAGTAGCTGAAGACGGAGGGGGGGACCTCTTTTAATTGATTAATTAATTAATTAATTAATTACAATTTACTCACTTTGTGTCCTAGCTGTAGCCCCCTCCCTTGTCTCCTTCCAGTCCCACCCACCCTCTGTCTTCTCCTGCTATGCCTCTACACCTGCCCCCTGATAGCAGAGGACCTCCTCCCATTCAATCTGACCCTAGCCTATCAGTTCTCATTAGGACTGGATGCATTGTCTTCCTCTGTGGCCTGGCAAGGCTTCACCTCACAGGGGGAGGTGATCAAAGAGCCAGCCACTGAGTTCCTGTCAGAGACAGTCCCTGTTCCCATTACTAGGGAACCCACTTGGAGACAGAGCTGCCATGGGCTACATCTGTGCAGGAGTTCTAGGTTATCTCCATGCATGGTCCTTGGTTGGAGTATCATTCTCTGCAGGCAACCCTGGGTCTGGGTTTTGTGGTTCAATTGGTCTCTTTGTGGAATTCCTGCCCCTCCAGGTCTTTTTATCTCCATAAGGTTTCATGGACTTTGCCCAAAGTTTGGCCGTGAGTCTCAGTATCTCCTTCAATACTCTGAGGCTTTCAGAGGCAGCCTGTGGAAGATTTTAGTATTTTTATCCTATATTATACAGCTAATATCCACTTATAAGTGAGTATATACCATATTTGTCTTTCTGCTTCTGGGTTACCTCATTCAGGATGATCTTTTCTAATTCCCACCATTTGCCTGCAAATTTCATGATTTCCTTGTTTTTAATTACTGTAAATGTATTCCATTGTGTAAATGTACCACAATTTCTGTATTCATTCTTCAGTTGGATACAACCTAGAGGGTCATCTAGGTTGATTTCAGATTCTGGCTCTTATGAATAACTCTGCTATGAACATAGTTGAGCAAATGTCCTTGTTGTATGGTTTAGAAGCTTTCTGGTATATGACCAGGAGTGGTATAGCTGGATCTTGAGATAGAACTATTCCTAATTTTCTGAGAAAGTGCCAGAATGATTTCCAAAGTGGTTGTCCAAATGGAGGGGGTTCCCCTTTCTCCATAACTTCTCCAGCATGTCTTGTCACTTGAGTTTTTGATCTGAGCCATTCTTATGGGTGTGAGGTGGAATCTCAGTGTCATTTTAATTTGCATTTCCCTAATGACTAAGGAGGTTGAGCATTTCTTTAAGTGTGTCTCTGCCATTAGATATTCCTCTGTTGAGAATTCTCTGTTTAGCACTGTATCCCATTTTTTAATAGGTTTACTTGGTTTGTTGGTGTTTGACTTCTTGATTCTTTATATATTCTGGATATTTGCCCTCTGTCAGATGTAGGTTGGTGAGTTTTTCAGGGAAAAACTCATGTAATGATCCACGAGACAGATGCAGGGCCAGTGTCATGTCTGATCTTATGACAGTCCTCAGATACTGCAAAGGAAATCCCACTTTTGGGATGCTCATGTCCCTATTATGAGGGAGCAGTACAGACTTAATGTCAAAGAACACATGAAAACACGATGCATTTTAGTTTCAGTAACCTGGGAACAAGCCAATGTCCTCAGCTCAGAACATATTTTGTCATGCTCATCAGTGATATCATCACCATACCCAGAACCCACCTATCTAGGCAGAGACAAAAAATCTCCTTGGGAAGCAAAAGAAATGAGAGAACATTGGAAATAAAAGCTTACAGGGACAGAGTGATTGTGGGTTGAGAGATGCCTTTTCATCATCCTGAGTTATTTCTTGTCTTACAATAGGTAAGCTTTGTGTTCTTAGAACTCAAAATGATCCGCTAGGACTAGATGGAAAGATCTGTACTAAGAAAATCAATCTTATTCATGAAGTTTTAAAACTTGAGAGAATGAAATAATGAGTAAATTTGTGGTTCTCTTTCAAAGAGACGATAATTCACACAATTATTTAAACATTTATCGTTATATTAAGGAGGAAAAAAATATTTACATAGAAAAATTGAACAAAACCAAATCTCATGGTACAAAATCAAATGCTAATGTAGGACAGTGGCTTTTCTCTTGGCACAGAGGTCAGTATAGCATTGTGTTAGTAGACTGGCAAATACTCCGGAGCACAGGGATTGAACAACCACTCATTGTCAAATAGCCTAATATTTAAGGGATTGTTTCCATGTAGAAAAAAATAATGTCTTAAAAGACAGAAGATTTGTTATTAAGAAGAATGTTGAAATGAATTTAAAATATCAGGAAATTGGCCTGAATTCACCAAAACACAGTCAGAAGTGCTGAGTATGTAGATATGAGTAGTACCTCAGACTAAGAAAGGTGTGAAATCAGGTTGAGGTTACACCTCAGTGGGGAGGTCCTGATTTAACAAGCATAGGCCCTTGGCTTTCTCTCCACAACACACAGTACTTTTTTTTTTTTTGAAAGTAAAACTGTTGGTTTAATGTCTTATGGAATGTATACAATTTACCCTTGTTCATTCAAATGCTGATTTCTAAGCATCACCTGTCTCAAATTTGTGTAAACATGCCACCATTTGTTCTCTGTATTTTCTTTTTTTTTATCAGTTACATTTTATTAACTCTGTATCCCAGCCGTGTCCTGAACCCTCATTCCCTCCCAGCCCCTCCCTCCCTCCCTCATCACCACTGTGCCCCTTTCCAAGTCCACTGATGGGGGGGACCTCCCCCCCATTCATCTGATCCTGTTTTATCAGGTATCTTCATTGAGTTCCTGTTAGAAATAGTCCTTGTTCCCCTCACTTTGGGAAACCAATTGGTTACTGAGCTACCACAGGCTACATCTGAGCAGAGGTTCTAGGTTATATCCATACATGGTCCTTGGTTGAATGTCAGTCTCAGAAAAGACCCTGTACCCAGATATATTTGGTCCTTGTGGAGCTCCTATCCTTTCCTCGTCAGACTAACTCCCCTTCTTTCTTATGATTCCCTGTACTCTGCCAAAGGTTTAAAAACAGCACTTGTTTTGGTTTTATATATTTGCCTGCATGTTTGTATGTACGTGCCTGGTAAGAATGTGTTGGATCCCCAGGACCTGGCATTGTGTTACTGGTGGGTATAAATTTCCAAATAGGTGCAAGAACCCTGGTTGTTTGCAAAAGCAGCAATTGCTCTTAAGAGCTGAGTCCCAGCACTCCCAGCACCACAAAGAACGGAGTTTAGAGGTACTCACTTGTACTCCCATCACTTCAGAATTCAAAGCAAGAGGATGAGAAGATTAAGAGCATACTCAGCTTGTTAATCTCAGATCATACACAAAACACTGTCTAACAAAAATAAGCTTCCTGAATCACTGATATGGGGAAAGATAATTTACAGCTGAAGTTAAATTACTAGGAAAATATTGGAGATAGAGTGATGATAACACAGTATGAATATTGCAAGAAGTTGGGTTAAAATGCCTCCAACACCCAACATATTTTCCTCTTTATCAACAATGACATCTTGTTAGACCATGAGTCCCTGGCTCAGGCAATCACTCCTATTTGCTTCCTGCTTCAGTCCTTCTGTCCAGTCTTTCTTTGCTACAAATTTTATTTATGTTACACTCAATGACCTTTCAAAACCATCAATCCTGGTAATAAGCTCCATGAGGAAAAGGGTCCTGAAAGTGATGAATTCATTAAGGTCTATGGCTTCTCACCCACAAGCCAGGGTCTGGCACACAGGATGAAAAAGCAAGACATCACTGAACTTCGTTGAATGAGTGAATGAGCATTAAAAAAGGAAAAAAAAAAAACCCTATACGTTTGGAACTCCCTTTTTCAGTCACACCACATGAATTTCATTGTTCTCAGTGTGACCTACAGGTGAATGCAAGCACATGACTGATCCTTGTGAATCTCACTTGTCAAGCTCTCAGTTCCCCCACCAGCACTCTACTAATAGTGGTGTGCCTCTATCAGCTCCTCAAGTGGGCAAACAAAAATGCAGTCTTCATCTCCTTGGGGGCTCTTCTGTCTTCCACATTACCCATTCTATCTCTAAGCATCAATGGCAAAAAATTTCTCCTGGTGCATTGCGTGCATCTGTCCTCTGGGTTTTCTGTCCTCCAGTTTTGTAAGACTCATCTGTTCTATTCAATCTCCCATTGTAGGGCATGTAGGCTAGGTGACTGGGGAAAACAGGCATGGAGCGAGAGTGAGGTCAGAGATGTGTCCAAACCCTAAAATCTCAAACTTGAGGCCTGAAGAAAATCTCATCCTGAGACTGGCAAGGATAGGACTATTCCCTTCCCACTTCTGTGCCTACAAGCCACAGGGCTTTTAACCTGGTGACACCCAACCCAGCAATTCCCAATGTAGTCACAGGAAGTCACCTAATCTAGCACCTTGAATGCCTCTACATCTAAATGAGGTATCCCCAAACCTTAAGCACCACCCAAGGAAGTTAACCCACCCTGGAAATCCCTTCCCACTCCCCAAGGTTTATATAGTCTTTGTCCACCCAAAGGAAACTGGCAAAAGCTGTTTCACTTGGGATAGCTCTGAGCTGGAGAGCAGTAATGCTAAAATTTTCCCTTCAGCACCCTCAGCTGGGCCTGAATCCTGCAGACCCCACCACTTCAGACTCTGCTTCATGATTCCAAGGTTCAATGTCTGGCACACCCAAGTGAGGGAGCAGAACTCAGAATCACGCCTCCTAGCAGATAATCTCTGTTATCTTAAGGTTAGTTGATCTGGGAGCTTTCTTTCTGTTGTAAAATACATTCACAGTAATATTGACGTTACTGTTTAAAAATATGGGAAAACATAGATTATATTTTTTTAAATGCTCATGTGCATATGATACACTAGTATGATTATTAAGATTCTTTCTATAATTCAAATTAGAAGTTAGAAGAATAAAACTTCATTAGGTATACATGAAGAAGTAAGGCAAAATCTTGCTAGGGCCGTGAGAATTAGTGATTTCATTCTTAACTCCTCTCAAGGGTTGGCAGTAGAAAAAGTATCTTACATAATATAGGCCCTCAGTATATTTAACCACAGGACTTTTGCATGCTAGCTTCAAAGTATGTGTATCAATACAGTGCCTAGTCTTATATTGAGCCTATTAAAAAGATACTATACTTAGTAGCCAGATAGGAATGTGTACATCTGTAATCTCAGCACTCAGGAAAGTGAGTCAGGAAGACCTCAAGTTTGAGGACAATGTAAAATACAAGCCAAGATTTTGTGTGAAACAAAATTAACAACCAAACAAGCCAACAGGCAATCAACAAGAGTCACAGAAACAACAAAAAGAAAAATTAGTATCCAAAACAAATTATATTCAAACTCAGTGTCACAAGTTAAAATAAAGTTTAATTATTAAAACTTAAAAACACATCGATCCCAACACCTTAATGGTGGGAGACTTCAACACCCCACTCTCACCAAAGGACAGATCATCTAGACAGAAGCCAAACAGGAAAATAAAGGCACTTACAGAGGCCTTAATTCAAATGGACCTAATAGATGTCTATGGAACTTTTCACCCAAACTCAAAAGAGTATACCTTCTTTTCAGCATCTCATGGAACCTTCTCCAAAATAGACAATACAGTTGGTCACAAAGCAAGCCTCAAAAGATACAAGAAGATTGAAATAATCCCCTATAATCTATCTAACCACCATGGACGAAAGCTGGAACTCGACAACAATGGAATTAGTAAAAAGGCAACACACACATGGAAACTGAACAACTTGCTGCTCAATGACAGCTTGGTTAAGGAAGAAATAAAGAAAGAAATTAAAGACTTCCTAGAACTCAATGACAATGAAGGAACAACATACCCAAATTTATGGGACACAATGACAGCAGTGCTAAGAGGAAAGTTCATAGCACTTACTGCCTTCAAGAAGAAATCTGTAACATCTCACACAATCAACTTAATGGCCCAACTGAAAGCCCTAGAAAAATAAACCAACTACAACAAAGAGGAGCAGGGCTGGAAATACTCAAACTCAGGGCAGAAATCAATCAGGTAGAAACAAATAAAACTATTCAAAGAATCAATGAAACCAAGAGCTGGTTCTTTGAGAAAATCAACAAGATAGACAAAACCTTAGCCAAACTAACTAAAGGGCAGAGAGAAACTATCCAATTCAGCAAATCAGAAATGAAAATGGGGATATAACTACAGACCTGAGGAAATCCAAACAATCATTAGGTCCTGCTACAAGAGCCTATATGCATAAAATTTGAAAATCTAAAAGACATGGACAATTTTTTCGATAGATTCCATCTACCAAAATTAAGTCAAGATCAGGTAGAAAGATTGAATAATCCTGTATCCCCTAAAGAAATTGAAGCAGTCATCAACACTCTCCAATCCAAAAAAGCTCTGGGCCAGGTCAGCGCACAATTCTACCACACTTTCAAAGAAGTGCTAACTCCAATTCTCTTCAAACTATTTCACAAAATAGAAACAGAAGGAACATTACCAGACTCATTCTATGAAGCCACAGTCACCTTGATACCTAAACCACAGAAAGACCCAACAAAGAAAAAGAGAACTTCAGACCTATCTCTCTTTTGAACATTGATCTTAAAAATACTCAATAAAATATTTGCAAAACAAATCCAAGAACACATCAAAGACATCATCCACCATGACCAAGTTGGCTTTATCCCAGGCATGCAAGGGTGGTTCAACATATGGAAAACCATCAATGTAATCATGATATAAACACATTAAAGGAGAAAAAACAAATGTTCATCTCCTTAGATGCCAAAAAGACATTTGACAAAATCCAAAACCCATTCATGTTTAAAGTCTTGGAGAGATAAGGAATACAAGGCACATACCTAAACATACTAAAGGCCATATACAACAAGCCTATAGCCAACATCAAACTCAACGGAGAGAAACTTAAATCAATCCCACTGAAATCAGGGACAAGGCAAGGCTTCCCACTCTCTCCACATCTATTCAACATAGTACTTGAAATCCTAGCTAAAGCAATAAAATAAGACATGTAAAGGAGATCAAGGGAAAATAAATTGGAAAGAAGTCAAAGTATCACTGTATTCATAGATGATATGATAGCATACATTAGCAACCCCAAAAACTCAACCAGAGAACTCCTTCAGGTGATAAACACCTTCAAGAAAGTGGCTGGATACAAAATCACCTCAAAAAAATCAGAAGCACTCATGTATACCAAAGACAAAAGGGCTGAGAATGAAATCAAGGAAACAACACCCTTCACAATAGCCACTAATAACATAAAGAACCTTGGGGTGACTCTAACCAAGCAAATGAAAGACCTGTTTGAAAAAAATCTTCAAGTCTCTGAAGAAAGAAATTGAAGAAGATATCAGAATATGGAAAGATCTCCTGTGCTCACGGATTGGTAGGATTAACATCATGAAATGGGCCATCCTGCCAAAAGCAATCTACAGATTCAAGGCAATTCCCATCAAACTACCAACTCAGTTCTTTACAGACCTTGAAAAAAAGATTCTCAGCTTCATATGGAGAAACAAAAAATCCAGAATCTCCAAAATGATCCTGTACAACAACAGATCATCTGGAGGTATCTCCATCCCCGATCTAAAGCTGTACTACAGAGCAATAGTAACAAAAGCTGCATGGTATTGGCATAGAAAGAGAAAGGAGGTTCAATGGAACTGAATAGAAGACCCAGAAATAAACCCACACACCTATGAATACTTGATTTTTGACAAAAAAAGCTGAAACCATTCAATGGAAAAAATACAGCATCTTCAACAAATGGTGCTGGTCCAGCTGGATGTCTACATGCAGAAAAATGAAAAGATATCCATATTTATCACCCTGCACAAAACTAAAGTCCAAGTGTATCAAAGACCTCAACATAAAACCAGATACACTAAATTGGTGAGAAGAAAAAGTGGGGAACAGCCTAGAACTCATTGGCACAGGAGACAACTTCCTGAACACAACACCAACAGCACAGGCTCTAAGAGCAATAACCAATAAATGGGACCTCATTAAATTGAAAAGCTTCTGTAAAGCAAAGGACACTGTAATTAGAACAAAATGACAGCCTGCAGATTGGGAAAGAATCTTCACCAACCCTACAAGTGACAGAAGGATAAAATCCAGAATATGTAAAGAACTCAAGAATTAAAAAGCAGCAAATCAAGCAATCCAATTGAAAAATGTGGTGCAGAGGTAAACAGAGAATTCTCAATAAAGGACTATTGAATGGCAGAGAAACACTTAAAGAAATGATCAACTTCCTTAATCATCAGGGAAATGCAAATTAAAACAACCCTGAGTTTTCACCTTACACCCATCAGAATGGCTAAGATCAAAAATTAAAGTGACAACACATGCTGGAGGGGTTGTGGAGAAAGGGGAACCCTCCTCTATTGCTGGTGGGAATGTAAATTTGTACAATCATTTTGGAAATCAATCTGGCACTTTCTCAGAGAAGTAAAAATAGTGCTTCCTCAAGATCCAGCTATAACACTCCTAGCCATATATCCAAAAGATGCTCAAGTACACAACAAGGACATTTGCTCAACCATGTTTGTAGCAGCTTTATTCTTAATAGCCAGAACCTGGAAACAACCCAGATGTCCATCAACGGAGGAATGGATACAGAAATTGTGGTACTTTTACACAATGGAATACTACTCAGCAATTAAAAACAAAGAAATCATGAAATTTGCAGGCAAATGGTGGGATCTAGAAAAGATCATCCTGATTGAGGTATTCCAGAAGGATTAAGACACATATGGTATATACTCACTTATAAGTTGGTACTAAAACTATGAGATAGGATAAACATACTGAAATCTGTACACCTAAAGAAGATAAACTAGAAAGAGGACCCAGGGTAAGATGATCAATCCTCCCTTAGAAAGACAAGTGGGATGGACATTAAAAGTAGGAGAAAACAAGAAACAGGACAGGAGCCTACCACAGAGGGCCTCTGAAAGACTCTACCTAGCAGTGTATCAAAGCAGATACTGGGACTCATAACCAAACCTTTGGCTGAGTAGCCCATGGTAGCTCAGTATCCAAGTGGATACCCTAGTAAGGGGAACAGGGACAATTCTGATATGAATTCAATGGCTGGCTCTTTGACCTCTCCCCACCCCTGAGTGAGGAGGAGCCTTGCTAGGCCACAGAGGAGGACTTTGCAGCCAGTCCTGAAGATACCTGATAATGTTGAGTCAGATGGAAGGGGAGGAGGACCTCCCGTATCAGTGGACTTGGAAGGGAGGGTGGGATTGGGAGGGAATGAGGGATCAGGCTACAGCTTGGATACAAAGTTAATAAACTGTAACTAATATTGAAAAAATTTAAATTAATTAAAAAATAAAATAAAATATAAATAAATAAATAAATAGATAGATAGATAGATAGATAGATAGATAAAAATAAAGTTTAATGATTTTATTGCAATAACCAAGAGAATCATCTATTTAAAAGTAGAAACGTTATTTTCTATTAGCCTATTAGTTTACAGAATAAATAAAAATTCTTGAAGGCCATTTATGACTTCTCATAGTACTCAAAAAACTATACATAAATGTCCTATTTTGTTTTGTTTTGTTTTGTTTTGAGACAGTGGTTTTCTGTGTAGCCTTGGCTGCCCTGAACTTGTTTTGTAGACCAGCCTGGCCTCTAAATCACAGAGATCTGCCTGCCTCTGTCTCCCCAAGTAAATGTCCTGGATGTTTTGAAAATTCTTATGTTTCTTTACATTTTTCTTTTCTGGACCAAGCTAATTGGCCTAACACCAGGGGCCTATGGTGCTCTCAGGATTGTGAGAACAAACTCATGTTCTCCATCAGGACATGTTAATTTTCTTGTTCACATTGACATGGACAGCAATTCTGTCCCAGGTGCACATCTGAAATGCCCTTCTCCATCTTTCTGACATGGCTCTACCCACCACAGTGCCTGTCTCTGGGAACAATCCAGTGGCTGTTCCCAAAGTTGCTATTTTGTCCACTGCTTGTCAGTCACCTACTTGTCAGTCCTGGCCATTTTGCTGCCACACTCAGGTTTCAGAGCCCTGAGCTCCTTCCACCTAGATCAAGTACTTCTGGTTTTGTACTCCACATGGAAGAAAATAGGAAATAGCCCAAGTTTGCTCCAGACATGGAATAACATACAAATGTCCTCTGTGTTGGGATCCATAAGCAGACAGCTCTATGGCAGCCCTAAGAGACCTGACAAACCCGATACTAAGCATCTGTGAAGACACCTATGGACCACCTGGAAACACCTGTGCATGCTCTGGGTCACCTTATAAGATAACTCGAAGCTCCTCCTCTCTTTCTCTCCTGCCCTGCACAGAGACAGTTTCTGTGACTCCTTCCCTTTTCCTTTCCCCCTCCCTTCCTCTTCCCTTTCCCCTTCCTTTCCTAGTTCCTTAATAAACCTCCCACATAAAACCAATCCTGTGGTGTAATTTGTGAACCCGCCATATAACTCTGTTGCACAATCCTAACATTGGTGCATTTGCTGGGAATAGGTACCTCCAATGGCCATGCCACATGGTGGTTGCTTTTTGGCTCCAGCACCCCACCGGAGCTGCTGGAAACCTATTTCATTCCAAATCCTCCTGCTACCCACTTTCCAGCAACTAGATTGCTATCTGCTGCATTCAACACCTGCTAGATTGGTGAGTTTCCCTCATGGGTCAGCATAAACATCTCTCTTGGTAAGGGAAAATTGACCATTGAGCATCTGGCAACTTTCTACTAGCATTTGAGTAAAGACCCAACCACGGTCTTCACTGGCTATGGAGGACCCTTTTTGCTGACCTCCATTTAGGGCTTCCTCTTTCCCTTGGGAGAGATTCTTTTCCCTCTACATGCAGTTTCTCCCCCTCAAACTTGCCTACGAAAATCCTAGCGCTAGATAAACTGTGTCTCCTACACGCAGCTGTGCCTCTAGTATCTGGCCAAAGCTGACAAGCTATTGGATCAGGCAGGACCATATCTACTGGGTCAAACTTTGCTTTTGGGACCTCTTGACAGGTCACTGACTCCTACCCTCCCAATGGAAACTGCCCATTCGTCCATTCCTCCAGCGTCCCCACTGGGATGTCTTCTTGAGAATTTTAAAACCTTACACATGGTGCCTGAGTTAAAGGCCTCTAAGCTCATATGTCTCTGTGATAAAACTTGGCCTGCATATTCCTTAGATAATGGTCCAAATTGCTGGACAAACAGCACATTAAATCCCAATATTTTATGGGCTCTTTTTACTATCAGTGATCTGGTAAATGGAAGGAGGTATCATATGTTCAAGCTTTCTCTCTTCTCCACTCTAAACCTTCTCTCTGTTCTTCCTGTTCCCCTACCCAACTTCTATCTCTACTTGACCTACTTGTCAGTCCTGGCCATCTTGCTGCCAGGACTAAAGTCTCAACCTCAAGAGTTCTCTACCTTTGACCCTGCGGATGAACCTCTACCTCACCGTCCTCAACCTCCAGCTTCCTCCTCTTCCTCTTTGGCTTCTCCAGCATCTTCACCCCACCTCTCCAGCCCCCTCCTCTATTTTGGCACCTACTTTCACCCCACCAACAGCCATTAGCCCCCCTGCTGCCCACTCTCACTCTATAGCAAAGCCCCCTTCTTCTACTCAGTATAAACCAGCCTCAATTGTTCCTTGTGGGAGAGGGCCAGTGTAGATGGCTTAGTTAGGGTGCATGTTCTCTTCTCATTAACTGAACTTTCTCAAATAGGAAAGAGACTAGGATCCTATACCGCTAATCCTACTTTCATTAAAGAATTTCAATATCTCACTCAATCTTATAGTCTCACCTTCATATATATATATATATATATATATATATATATATATATATATATTATTCTTACCAATAACCTATTACCTGAGAAACATAGGGAAGATTGGGAACAGGCTAGAATGGATGTAGATTAGGTTCACCAAACAAACACAGCAGAATCCACAATGTGATTACAATATTCCGGAATGCATTTTAGCCAGAGATAAGTTTATGAACTGCCTCCTGGCTGGTCTCCATAAGGCTTCCCTTAAGCCAGTTAATTTTGAAAAGCTCCAGGAGGTCATTCAGGACAAGACTGAAATCTCATATCAATTCCTAGAGTGCCTTACGGAGGCCTTCTTACAACAAACTAAACTAGACCCTGAAAGTACAGAGAGCAGGCAACTTCTGATGACCTATTTTTTTCTCCTACAGTTACCCTGACATCAGGGCTAAGCTTAAATGCTTGGAGAGAGGACCTCTGACTCCACAGGCAGAAGTCTTAACATTGGCCTCTTAGGTGTACCATGGGAATGATGAGAAAACCCGCCAGCAAAAATACCAAATGCTGGCCAAGGCCATCCAATGGCCTCAGCCACCACCTAGGCTTTCTTGCCTCCTAAGGCATGAGGACCAAGGGGCCCCTGTTTCAAATGTGGTCATAAGGTCTCTGGGCCTGGTTTTGTCCTAACCCTGGCAAGGCACTGGGGACATGTCCAAAATGCCACCAAAAGGAACATTGGGGTGTTGAACGCAACCATTTCTCCCATGATATGGGGGCATCACTCCCAGATTGCCCTCCGGCCAATATCCTAGGCCTGGCTATAGACAACTAAAGGTGCCCGGGTTCCTTTGTCCTGACCACTGCCATCACTAGAAGGAAGTATCAGGAAGTAGAATGGGTAATTATCCTGGTATCAGCACAGCCCATACCCTTCCTACTGGATACCCAAGCCACATTTTCAGTCCTGATGGAATACTGGGGACCAACCTCTCCTTGTAGTTTCTTATTATTGGGTAGGAGGACAGCTTTGCCAGCCTTGCTGGACTCCATTACCTAACTGTATTTTCAGGGGTGTTCCCTTGACTCATTCCTTTTTAGTGATGCCAACCTGTCCAGTTCCCTTAATGGGAAGAGACTTTTTAGCCAAAGTGGGAGCCTCTATCTCCTTTACTCCACCCATTTGCCTGACCCCAACCTCGCCAGCATCCTCTCTCCTCCTCCTAGCTACCTTACCTACCAGTTGTGACATGTTGCTTCCTTTACCAGCCACTCAAGTGGCCCTCCAAGTCTGGAATGTCCAAAACCCCTCTGTTGCTAGGTGTCATTCCCCTGTGGTCATTCAGCTATAGGATCCCACCCAGTATATTACCCAATCCCTGGGGATGGGAGAAGTAGAGAAGGTAATTAAACACTCCTCTAAGTGTGGAGAGCTGCTTGTTTGTCAATCTGCTTTGTTATTTATTGAAAAACTTGTTTTTCACTCTGGCCTTTACCTTGAGACAGAAAAGAGGAAGTCCCACCAAGTTCCTCAAAACTTGTTTGTGTGAGCTAGGGCTATACCTGCTATAGGGAAATAGTTCTAGAAAACATGACCTTGGACCATCTCTGCTATAGAGAAGTAGATTAAGAAAAGAACTTTGGCAGTTCCATGAACTTCTATCTTGTATTGATGTAACTTGCTTTAATTATCTCAATCCTCACTCCCCACTCAGACTCTGCCAGCAGGCTCTGGCATCTAAGGTCATTTCCTCTCTGACATCCCCCCTTCTAAATATGTCATTTTGTCTTCTACTTCAGACTCTGACCTCGGCCTACAAGCTCCTTAATGTGATCCAACTGGGCCATTTTAAAGCTTGCTGGCTGTGAGTCCCACCTGGGATCAACTCAGAACTACTGCTGACAGCTTCTCTGGTGACTCGGTCATGTAACCTTACTTCACCATTTACTAAGTGCCCTGATTCTGATGTTGCCACAACCCCCTACCTTTTTCATATCACTCTTTGTCATGGCAAGCTGTTTCAAGGCATCCAGGACACACTCTGTAGGAATGCTAAGTTCCTTAGAGTGTAATAAAACTATAATCCTTGATACCTCATCTCAACCCCAATGCCCTACTACTAACAACACCTTGATCCTTTGTGGTACTCAGGTCTACCGTTGTCTGTCTGCTGGATGGTCAGGAGTTTGCACGCCTGTGCTCCTCTTCCCCAAGCTGGGGGTGATAAATGAAAAGCTCCAACCCATCCCGGTCATGGACTCAATAGCTGCCCAGCAGAATAAGAGCTCAATTCAAATCTTGCCCCTCTAGGCTATTGCAGGAATCACGGCAACTGTCCGGACCAGAACAGCAGGACTAGCCGCTTTCCTAACTTTGATTACCAGCTTTCTTCCCAGTTCATCTAGGACCTCCAGTAAGGGGTTCAGACAATACTAACTCTCCAAGGACAGACCGACTTGCTGGCAGTGGTAGTACTTCAAAAGCGACATGGATTGGATCTCTTCACAGCTAAAGAAGGTGGCCTTTGCATCTTCCTCCAGGAGGAATGCTGTTTTTATGTCAACAAATCCAGTAAAAGACAAAAGCCAACAACTCCAGACAAATCTACAAAAGCTAGGGGAACAGCTCAAGGCTTCTAACTCTGGAACCTTCGACCCCATATGGAAATGAATTCTGCCCTTTCTCACACCTCTTCTGCTAGTCTTTCTGCTTTTGCTTTCTGCACCCTGCTTAAATAACTTGCTCTCTACATTCCTCCAACAACAAATGCAAAAATTCTCTAACCAAACCATTAATCAGTTACTCTTACAGCATAATCAACCTCTGCCCACAGAACCAGATGACAATGACCTTCCAATTGACCCTGAGGGTGGGGACCAGCTATACCCTGAGAATGACAATGCCCCTAATCAGCAGGAAGTAGCTTGAAGAGCAAAGGTTCCCCCCACCATCATTCCTTCTTAGCTCCTCAAATTTTAATAAAACAAAAAGGAGGAATGTTGGCATCTGGAAGCAGGTAGCTCTACAGATAGCGCCAAGGAACCTGACAAACCAGATATCAGACATCTGTGAAGCCATGTCTATGGCTTCTATGGACCACCTGGAACCACCTGTGCATGCTCTGGGTCACCTTAGAAGAGAACTCGAAGCTCCTTCTCTTTCTCTCTCTCTCTCTCTCTCTCTCTCTCTCTCTCTCTCTCTCTCTCTCCCTCCCATGCCCTGCTCAGAGACAGTCTCTGTGACCCTTTCTCCTTCCCCTTCCCCTTCCCCTTCCCTTCCTACTTTCCTTAATAAACCTCCCACATGGAACCAGTCGTGTGGCGTGATTTGTGAATCAATGTGTAACTCTTGCAGAATCCTAACACTCTGTGTTTCAGAACCCCCTTCACTGTAGTAGCATCATCCCCTTTGCACACAAGAAAGAAACTCTGACAGACATGCCCAGCAGGTTCTGCACACTCCTGAGACTCCCCAGGGGTCGCTTGTGTGGAAGAGACTTTTCCCGGGAAGATACTGTGTCTGCAGATGTGTACACGCAAACGTGCTCACAGCTACTCTCCCCAGAAAGGGAGAGGGGATCCGCAACAGACCAAAGTAACAATTGTGCTAACCTACAACTTGGTTAATGCGTTTCCTCATGTATGCTACAGGAGGTTAGCAAACCTCGTTTGGGTGGGGGGTTACCTACAGAAGCAAAGATAACAAACACAATGAATAAATACATAAATACATTAAAATAAAGGCAGCTGCATCCTGAAAAGCCCACCCCAGCATCTGAGAGCACTGAGAAAAACAGCAACCCTGGAGATCTCTGCCCACCCTGCTTCTTGCTCTAAGCATTTGAGAAATCTCCGTCAGAGTTTGTTTAGTAGGCGTCACATCTCCTAGGAGTTGTTACTGAGTCTATAAAACAGGGGCAGGGCCTCTGAGAATCAGTTCTAAGTTTCTTCCCCAGATCTGCGTGTGACATTTTGTTTATCTCCTGAATCTCATGGGCTTCCTCACCCGATTCCAGTTTGGAAGAGAGTGGCACACACCATTCTCTCAGGTGAGTGATCCTGGGATTGCGGGTTGTCTCTCAAGTGCAGAAAGGGAGGGGAGTGCAACCAGAACGTGTGGCCCTCTGTAGGTACAGGGTCCGGCTTTGGTCTTTCCAAACCCTCAAAGTAGAGAGGGCCCTCTTGGGGCAGTGTTGCTGTGCATGTCAAGCATTCTGCTGGATCTTCAGGTTCTCAGACTCTGCAGCAGAAATAGTGTAGATAGTCAAGGAAGTGGTTTGAGAAGGCCTGGTCTCAGATGCCTGGCTGTCCATCCCCAAGGTTATTGTCAGATCTTGAGGTCTCCTCTAGATACTGAAGCAAATCCTATTAGTGACTTTAGTTTTTAGTTTCTCAGCTGTCTGCCTTCTGGTTCTGAACACCCTCCACTTAAGAACATCACTGAGGCTATGGAAGATTAAAATTGGTTTCCCAGAACTATGTTTTGTTCCCTGAATTCCTTGTTCTGAACCCCATTAGCTCCCCAGAGTGGCTCAATGTTAAGCAAACAGCTCAACTCACCACAAATTGCCGGTCTATACTCACTGAGACACAGTGAGGAAAAGTTGTTGCCTTCCTCTGCTGCCCACCCACTGAAGGAAACACAGTCTCAGTAGAACTGGATTTGAGGCATATAGGGGCTGTGGGATCATCTGGACAGCAGAGCTTCCAATTTTACCTTCTCCGTGTGTTTCCTCTACTAAATGTAAGAATCAATTTGCCAAAGTACTTAAGGATCTCATTATCCAAAATGGTCTAACTTTGTGCCTTTTGACATGTTTGTAAATTATCTTTGAAACATTTCAATTAAAAGGAAAACTCTGAAACTCCTCTTGTAAATGTTGTTTTAATTTCCTCTGATGAGGGGATGAGATGAGAGTTGTACCAAGCTTTATGAATACAGGGCTTGGGCTAAGCCCAGAGTTTCTAGCTAACTACCCTGAGGCCTAGGTCTGGAGATTCTAGCCTCCATACACTCCAATCTTCTGCAAACCTGGACCTTGAAGGTTTTCAGCTTCAGGTCTCCATCTGCTAATCTGGGCCTAGAATGTTTTCAACCTCTGAGAATTAGTGCTAAATAAGCTCTCACTTTCTAGTTCAATCTAAGCTGCCTGGTTGGTTTGTTTAATTCAGGTTCAAAAACCCTCTCCAAGATGAGTGATTCAAACTGGCTTGTCACCCAGTTGTTCTGCTTGGGAAAACTTCCTCTGAACTCCAGAACCTGAACTGCAGGAACTCAGCTACACTCAGCTGAACCAACTGCACACCACACCAAGCTGCACTGAACTATACTGTACTCCTGAACTCTACTGAACTCTCTTGTGCTCTCTGTGCTGCTCTTACGTAGTTTTTCTTTTTCTGTCTGTTACCCTGAGAGCTGGGCAAATCCTATCTTGGACTCATTCTGTCAAACCTTTCACTGATTATTCACTTTGTCTGCAACTTAATTAGAAATCATTGTTTGGGATTAAAGGTGTATACTAAATTCCACTCAGAGGGATTAAAGGTGCTTCATGTCTATACTCCAGCCAGAGGGATTAAGGGTATATATGCCAGCTGGGGGAATTAAAGGTGTGTATTAAGGGTGTGTCTGTATTCTAGCTGATTCACAGAGACCTAGGTCTTTGGATGTGATACCTTGCAAAAGCAGCTATGTTGCTAGAATAAAATTTCTCTACATCCTCTTATAAAAATAACTATTTCTAGGGGTGTGTATTATTGTTTTGATATGTGATTTGAAATATATGCAATTGTTGTAGAAAACTCAGGTATTATAAATTTTGTTTAGACATGTATGACTTTATGTTTAAATCTTTGTTTTTCTGAGACTTTTCTAATTTTTGCTTTTCTCAAATTTAGGTCCAAGAATAACTCCCACTCTGTATGTTTAAAATAGTTTTGCAGTGTCTAAATGACTGCTATTAACACAAAGATATGCTCCTTCACCTTATGAGAGGACAGAAAATTGGAACAAATTAGATTTGTTTGTCATGCTTTAAGGTTTAATTAACTAAAAATAAGTGTAAGAGTCCATTGGATTCCTTAATTTAAGACAAATAAAGCAAACCTGATAAATCAAAAATTGCTTGAATCGTGTTATAACCTCCTACTTCTCAGCAGATTGAAAAACTTGACAGAGCATCTATTCCGTAATAGCTCAGAGTCAAGTGCATACAAAGCACATTGCGGTTCAAAAAGAACATATAAAATTAAAAATTTAAAAGATGAAGTCTGAGATGGTTGTGACCAGCATGCATTGTATCTGAGTGCACAGGATGCAAAACTCTACTCTGAAATTGGTGAGTGGAGGGGATTGAGGCCTCCTGGGCAAGAGGGGACAACCCAGGAGCTGGGACAGTTTGGACTGAGGTCACCCATGGATGTTTTTGGGTGCTGAGAGTGGTGAATATTCAACCCCTTGCCCCAAGCACTGGAATCCCTGATCAGCAGTGGCTGAACAGGTTGCCCCAAGCACAAGCCTCCATGCTCTGTAACTGAGAAGGTAGAGGCGACATCCTCAAGCCAGACCCTCCACGTTAGGTGGCAGAAACTGCAGAGGCAGCTACCTCAAGTACAAGTCTCCCTGCCCAGCAAGCAGATGATGGACACCACGGAGCTAACTGATCTCCTACACTTTCATTTGCCCCTGCAGACCCAAATCTGAGATAGAGAACAGGGGATCCCCTGTGCTTTCTGGTTAGGCCTGGGAGAGAGTGAGTGCACCTTCAACTGAGTGCATGCAAAGCCCAAGATCCAGGGTCCCTCTACACTAGCAGCCAGACATCAGAGCCCTCCCACCAACACCCCCACTGTGGGCAATATGGAAATCCTTGGGACAGCATTAGCAATGTTGAAGAACCTGTTCTGGGTCTCCCAGTGGAATCCAGGCCAACAATTCCAGGAGCCCAGACAGATCTGAATAATGGGATGACAGTACTACAGACCTCTAAGCCACTGAGCCATTCAGGACATGCATATTGCATCTACAAACAGTGTCAGAACCCCCTCCTGCACTTAAGTTCCACCCTTACAGGTATCTACATGCTCAATCACCCTGTCCCTCAAGGCATACTTCCACACACACACCCTTGCTTGCACACTTGTACCTGTGACCTTCCTGCTTTAGCTATAGCTGAAACACCAACATCCACTTTCAAACTGGAGGACCTCTCACCTCATAAAGAGGAAAGGAACAAAGCTTTCAAAGAAATATAGGCAAAAACAGCCAAGCAAATAAAGGCACAAGTAGTGGCAAATAGAGAGGAAACAAATAAACAAAAAAAATAGAGGCCATCATGTAAAGACAGGAATCCACATTCAAACAGATTAAGGAAATGGTGCAAGACATGAAAACAAATTAGAATCAATAAAGAAAGCATAGAGAAAACCCTGGATCTGGAGAACTTGGAGAAAAGATCGGGAACCACAAAGGTAAGTGTCACCAACAGATTACAAGAGACGGAAGAGAGAATCTCAGTAGTTGAAAATACAATTGCAGAAACTGATACATCTTTCAAAGAAAAAGTAAAATCAGAAAAGTTCCAAATATAAAACAGACAAGAAATCAAGAATACCATGAAAGGAAAAAAATCTAAGAATGATAGGAAAAGACAAAAAAGAAGATTACAGGCTCAAAGATCCAGAAAATATTTTGAAGAAAATTTTCCCAACTTAAAGAAAGAGATGCCCATAAACATAAAAGAGGCCTATAGAACACCAAATAGACAACCAGAAAAGAAACTCCACATGTCACATGATAATCAAAACACTAAATGTACAGAACAGAGAAAAATGTTAAAAGCACCAAGGGAAAAAGGCCAAATAGTATATAAAGGTAGACCTATCAGAATCACACCAGACTTCTCAACAGAAGCTATATGAAAGCCTGAAGGGCCTGGGCAGATATCATGCAGACTCTAAGAGATCACAGATGCCACAGACTACTACACCCAGCAAAGCTTTCAGTCAACATAGATGGAGAAAAAATTAGTCCATGATAGAGCTAAACTTATGCAATATCTACAGAGCAACCTAGCCCTACAGAAGACACTAGAAAGAAAACTCCAATCTAACGAATGCAATTAAACCCAAGAAACACAGGATATAGATAACTTCACAACAAAAAAATTAAAAGAAAAAGAACATAAATGCAGTAACACCACTAACTCCACAATATAAGAAACTAACATTCATTGGTCACTATGATCTATCAATATCAATGTACTCAACTCTCCAATAAAAAGATACAGACTAACAGAATGGTTGTGGAAACAGAATTCAACATTCTGCAGCATCCAAGAAACATACCTCTGCAACAAACATAAACACTACAAGAGAGTAAAATGCTTTTCAAGCAAATGGACCCCAGAAAACAAGCTGGCATAGATATCCTAATATATAATAAAATAGACTTTCAGTTAAAATTAATCGAAAAAGATGAGGAAGGGCACTTCATTTTTATCAAAGGAAAAATCCACCAGTAGGACAACACAGTCTTGAATATCTACGCCCCAAATACAAGAGTACCTGCATTTGTAAATGAAACATTATTAAAGCTTAAATCGCACATCGATCTCACACCTTAATAGGGAGAAATTTCAACATTCCACTCTCACTGAGGGACAGATAATCTAGACAGAAACTAAATAGAGAAATAATGGCACTTAGAGAGGTCCTAAATCAAATGGACCTAATAGATGTCTACAGAACTTTTCACCCAAACTCAAGAGTATACCTTCTTTCAGTACCTCATGGAACCTCCTCAAAAATTGACCATATAGTTAGGCACTAAGCAAGCCTTAACAGATACAAGAAGATTGAAATAATCCCTTGTATCCTATCAGACTACCATGGCCTAAACTAGACCTCAACAACAGAAATAACAAAAAGTCTACATACACATGGACACTAAACAGCTCTCTACTCAATGACAGCTTGGTTGGAGAAGAAATAAAAAAAGAAATTAGAGACTTCCAAAAAGTCTATAAAAATGAAGACTCACCTTATCCAAACTTATGTGAGACAATGAAAGCAGTGCTGAGAGGAAAGTTTATAGCATTAAGTGTCTCCAGAAAGAAGTGTGAGACTGTGAGACATTTCATACAAGCAACATAATAGCACACTGAAAACTCCTAGGAAAATTGAAAAAAAAATACAAAACAACAGTAGACACACCGAAGAGGGGTAGACAATTAAAAATAATCAAACTCTGAGCTGAAACCAATGAGTGAGAAACAAATAAAACAATTCAAAGAGTCAATGAAACCAAGAGCTGGTTCTTTGAGAAAATCAACTAGATAGACAAACCTAAATTCATATACTTTAACTTATCTTACATGAAAACCAGACCAAGTTCCTCGTTTTTTAATTATAGAAAAAGGGAGGAATGTTAGGATTTTGGAACAAAACCTGCTTCTGGGTTGCCAAGCAACTTATGATGTCATCACGTGTCGCCTGCCAGGTGGCCACACCTGGAAGACGTGGTTACCTTGCCCCTTAAAGGGACCAGCTGGGCATGTGGTCTCTCTCTTGGTTCTGTCTCTCTTGGCCTCTCTTGGTCTCTCTTCTCTCTTGGCCTCTTAGCCTTGTCCCCTTTCTCTATTGGGGCACCCCCTCTCTCTTTCCCCTTCTCTTTCTGTGCCTCTCTCTTTCTTTCACCCATTATGTCCTGCTATCCCTGCTCTCCCTCCTCTCTCTCTCTCTCCATATCCACCTAATAAACCTCTTTTATACATAAGATCTGTTATACGCCTAATTATCTTTATTTAATTAGCTTGTCCCATAACCTTACACAAACCCTTAGCCAAACTAACTAAAAGGAAGAGAGAAACTATCCAAATCAGAAAATCAAAAATAAAAGGGAGGATATAACAACAGACACTGAGGAAATCCAAACAATCATTTGAAAATCTAAATAAAACAGACAATTTTCTAGATAGATTCAATTTACCAAAATTAAATCAAGATCAAGTAAATAGAATAAATAGTCCTATATTCCCCAAGGAAAAAGAAGCAATCATAAAAGTCTCCATTCCAACAAAAGCCCAGCAAAAGGTGATTTCAACCCAGAATTCTACCAGAAGTTCAGAGAAGAGATAACTCCAAATCTCTTCCAATATTCCGCAAAATAGAAACAAAAGGAACATTACCAAAGTCATTCTATGTAGCCACAGTAACCTTGATACCGAAACTTCAAAAAGACCCAACAAAAAAATAGAATGTCTGACGTATCTCTTTTAGGAACATTGTTGCAAAACTACTCAATAAAATACTTGCAAAACAAATCCAGGAACACATAAAAGATCTGATCCACCATGACCAAGTAGGGTTTATCTCAGACATGCAGGGGAGGTTCAATAAACACAAATCCATCAATGTAATCCACCATATAAACAAACTGAAGGAGAAAAAACACATGATCATCTCCTGAGATGCCGAAAAAACATTTGACAAAATCCAACACCCATTAATGGTTAAAGTCTTAGAGAGAACAGGGATACCAGGCACATACCTAAACATAGTAAAGAAATATACAGTAAGCCTATAATGAATATCAATTTAATTGGAGATAAACTTAAATCAATCCCATTGAAATCAGGGACAAGTCAAGGCTGCCCACTCTCTCCATATCTCTTCAACATAGTACTTGAAGTCCTTGCTAGAGCAATAAGACAACTAAAGGAGATGAAGAGGATAGAAATTGAAAAGGAAGAAGTCAAAGTATCACTATTCGCAGATGATATGATAGTATACATGAGCGTCCCCAAAAATTTAATCAGAGAACACCTTCAGCTGATAACACCTTCAGCAAAGTGGCTGGATACAAAAACAACTCAAAAAAATCAGAAGCCCTCCTGTATACCTCGCCAAAAGGGCTGAAAAAGAAATTAGGGAAACAAACTCTTCACAATAGTCACTAATAGCATAAAGTACCTTGGTGTGACTCTAAACAAGCAAGTGAAAGACCTGTTTATAAAAAACACTTCAAATCTCTGAAGAAAGAAATTGAGAAGATGTCAGAATATGGAAAGATCTCCCATGCTCCCATATCAGTAGGATTAACATAGTGAAAACAGCCATCCTGCTTAAAGCAATCTACAGATTCAGTACAATTCCCATCAAAACACCAACACAATTCTTTACAGACCTTGAAAGAAAAATTCTCAATTTCATATAGAAAAACAGGAAACCCAGAATAGCTAAAACAGTTTTGTAAAACAACAGATAATCTGTAGTTATTTCCATCCCTGATCTCATGCTGTACGAGAAAGCAATATTAATAAAACTGCATGGTACTGGCATAGGAAGAGAATGGTGGATTAATGGAATTGAAAAAATAAACCCACACACATACAGATACTTGATTTTTGACAAAGAAGCCAAAACCATACAATGGAAAAAAGACAGCACCTTCAATAAATGGTGCTGGTCTAACTGGATATCTTTATGTAGAAAAATGCAAAATGCAAAGAGATCCATATTTATCCCCCTGCACAAAACTTAAATTCAAGTGGATAAAGACTTCAATATAAAACCAAACACACAAAATCTGTTAGAAGAAAAAATGCAGAAGAGCCTAGAACTCATTGGCACAGAAAACAATTTCCTGAACAGAACACCAACAGCACAGGCTCTAAGAGCAACAATCAATAAATGAGAACTCATGTCATTGAAAAGCTTCTGTAAAGCAAAGGACACTGTAATCATAACAAAATGACTGCCTACAGACTGGGAAAGGTTCTTCACCAACCCTATATCTGACAGAGGGATAATATCCAGAATATGTAAAGAACTAAAGAAGTTAAAAATCAACAAATCAAGTAATCCAATTAAAAAAATGGGAAACAGAGCTAAATTCTCAATAAGGGACTATTGAATGGCAGAGAAACACTTAAAAAAATGAACATTGTCCTTAATCATCAGGGAAATCCAAATTAAAACGACCCTGAGATTTCACCTTACACCCATCAGAATGGCTAAGATAAAAAACTCAAGTGACAACACATGCTGGAGAGGATGTGGAGAAAGGGGAACCCTCCTCCATTGCTGGTGGTGATATAACATTGTACAGCCTCTGTGGAAATCAATTTGGTACATTCTCAGACAATTAGGAATAGTGCTACCTAAGTACCTAGCTATACTACTCCTAGGCATATATCCAAAATATGCTCACATACACAATAAGAATATTTGCTCAATTTGTAGCAGCTTTATTCCTAATAGCCAGAATCTGGAAACAACCTAGATGTCTCTCAATGAGGAATGGATATAGAAATTGTAGTACATATACACAATGGAATAACTACACAGAAATTAAAAACAAGGAAATCATGAAATTTGCAGGCAAATGGTAGGAACTAGAAAAGATAATCCTGAGTGAGGTTTCCAAGAAGCAGAAAGACACACATTGTATATACTCACTTATAAGTGGATATTAGACATATAATATAGGATACACATCCTAAAATCTGTACACCTAAGGAAGATAAGCAACATGGAGGACCCTTCATAAGATGATCAATTCTCACTTAGAAAGATAAAGGGGATGGACATTGTAAGAGGGAGAAAACAAGAGGAGCCTACCACAGAGGGCCTCTGAAAGAGTCTACCCAGCAGAGTATTGAAGCAGAAGCTGAGACTCATATAGCCAAACTTTGGGCGGAGTGCAGGGAATTTCATGAAAGAAGGGGAGATGAAAGACCTGGAGGAGAAAGATGCTCCACAAGGAGAACAACAGAACCAAAAAATCTTGGTCCGTGGGTCTTTTCTGAGACTGTTTCTCCAACCAAGGACCATGCATGGATATAACCTAGCAGCCAGTCCTAATGAGTCCTGATAAGCTTGAGTTAGATGGAAGGGGAGGTGGAATTCCCCTTATCAGGAAACTGGGGGTAGGGCAAGGGAGGAGAAGAAGGAGGAAGGGTTGGTTTGGGATGGGAGGAGGGAGGGGGCTACAGCTGGGATGCAAATTGAATAAACTGTAATTAATAAAATTTTTAAAAGAATAAAAAATATCTAAAAGATGCAGATACTGGTAGTATGAGAAGTCTGTCTAGAAAAGCTGGTTTGATTAACCTTGGGTAGTATCTTGGATGAAGGGCTGGGGGGAAAGTCACTTAAAGTGGTGTTTTTAAAGAAGATGCTATAAGTGGAGAAAATAGAATCTCTAAAGTTAGGGGCTTGGAGATGATGCAGCTCATTCAAATGTCAAAATAAAACTTACATACTGTCTTCCCAGATGGTTAAGCAAAGTTCAGTTCTAAACATGAGGTTTATAACGGACCAAATCACTTTAGGTACATTATTGTTTTTCATAGGAACAATAGAACAATATTAGAGAATTTTATACAAGGGTTTTCATGACAGTTACTTTAGCAATAAGAATTTTTAATCACATATCTTGTGCCTTGCAATACGCAAATAGCTTCTTAAATTTTCTTGGTTAAGAGCTATTTTTGTCCAAGAAATATTTGAGAGGATTTTGTGAAGAACAAATACATAATAGCCAAAGAGGGAAGAGGTTAGATGTCATGTTTGAATCATAATTTGTAAACAGGAATCGATAGGGTTGATGATTTATAAAGATGATAGATAGATAGATAGATAGATAGATAGATAGATATAGATATTAAGATAGATATAGATATAAAGATAGATATCTCAGTCTCACCTCTAGGGCTCTAGCTCAGTAAGGCAAAGGTGTCCAGAAGTGTGGACTAAGTGAGCATCACCACTGGTCCTTGTGGTGAGTGCCCATATACTTGCCTTGGACAAACACCTCTTCCCTGTCTTGTTATGCTTCTAGTTTCACTATCTGTGGTTGCTGGGGGGAAAGGCAGAAAAAACTTAGTCTGGCTTTTTTCCAAACCAAATTCTCCCTTTCAGGCTACAAAGATAGCCATATACAAAAAAAGAATATTCATTCCAAGCAATTGAAGTGTGATTAGAACCTTAGCAAGTACTGATCATGAATTACAAAATGATATGCAAGTTTCCTCATGAATCACCCAATTTAATGGTTTAAAGGTCAACTCTTTATTCCAAAGAATGACTTTTAGAAAGCTTCACACTGTCACGTATTCACTGCAGATAAGACCTGAGGATATATTATCTACATAAGAAGCCATAAACATGCAGGGTAATTTTAAATATAAAGTAAGTATGAAATTAATAAATTGTTATAGATCTAAGACTACGGGTATTAGAATTGTTGAGCTTTATGAGAGCAGAACTTATCAAAGCACTAAACAAAACAAGAAGGATCTCAACTGCCAAACAGTGGGTGGGGCTGAGGTGGAAAAACACTGATAGTCAAAGTCCTTAGAAACTCACTGAAGCAGTGTAAACACTGGACTGAAACTACTTGTAGAGAGCCGAGGTTCAGGCGCCATTACAAGATGGCGCCAGCATCCTGTCTCTATACTGGTAACAGCCTCTGAGAGCACATGTGCAGTTGCAAAAGCCACTGCCCCACCCCGGGCCGTCAGACGGGTACGAGTAAGCAGTCAATCAGGGTATGACACGTCACTCCACGTCACATAAGTGCGGTCGGGGCTTATTTAAGCAGCGCCATCTTGGGGCTGCGAGTCTTCCTCCTTTCATTGCGGAATAATAAAGCCTGCTGCAGAAGGATCCTGTCGTCCGTGTGCCTTCTTGCTGGCGAGACGGTTACGCGGTCGTTTACAACCACTGAACTTACGTTTCACTGTTTCACCTAAGGAAACCAGTGAGTTAGCCAATCAAGAGAAAACACTTGTGTCATAATGCTTGTCTTTCCCCCTTCCCAATACTCTTATCTTCAGGACGATGTTCTGACATTTTTTTTTTGTTTTTTTGTTTCTTGTGACCACTAAGAGAAACTGGCAGATAGGTTGCAGTATGAAGACTGCCCTTCTCCATTCTACATAAACTGGAAAGGTGTTTTAAGTTTGACAATGATAAGGGATTCATTTCTGTTGTTTTGAGGTTGGAAGGAAAAACATTCACAGCAAAAAAAGAAAAAAAATGTTAGAAAAGGAGTAGAAGGAAGAAGAAAGGAGAGGAAGGAAGGAAGGAAGGAAGGAAGGAAGGAAGGAAGGAAGGAAGGAAGGAAAGACAGACAAAAAGAGAGGGAGGGAAACAAACAAAAATCCTCCAAGTCAGTTATATCATAGAGTCCTTTCTCTGGTGCTAAGTAGAGGGAAAGCAAAAGGTATTACAAAACCTGACCTGAGCTACTGCAGGAAAATGCACTTCTTGTGAAGAAAAAGGCATATTGTTATGATTTATATCCAATTTAATGGTTTAAAGGTCAACTCTTCATTCGAAGGAGTGACTTTTAGAAAGCTTCACACTGTCACATATTCACTGCAGAATAAGACCTGAGGATACTTTATCTACATAAGAAGCCATAAACATAAAGAGCAATTTGTAAATATAAAATAACTATGAAATTACTAAATTGTTCAGACCTTTAGTCCTCTAAACTAAAAATAAGTATTTAAAACCTGTTTGTTTTCTTACTATCAGAAGAAAATAAACACTAAATGTACAATTAAAATGTCCAAAATACACCAAAACAATAGACACCAGCACATAAAATGATCACATAACAATAAAACATATTCAAATTTCTTTCCTTCATAGCACCTATGTCTAGAGACTTTATAAACAATCACAATCAATAATTCTTCAAAATTAAAAGAATACTGATTTATTGACATTTCAGATATTTCTAAAAAAATTGAAACCAGTTTTTATGAAACATAATTTATACCTACACATTTAGCAGATAATGAGTATGATCTCACACAGGAATGAGAAAGCATGCTGCAGATTATAATGCTAAAGCTATGGGTTAAATGACTTTAGAGGGTTGTTGGTAAGCCCTAAGACGTAGAGCTTACAGCTATGGGGACCAAACTTTAACTCTGTATAAATGTTAGCACTACAGCACATCTTAAATGAGGAGGAAACCTAGTATCCATGATAGAAGAGAAACACAGGAATGACTACAAAAGGCACCAGTAAAACAGGACATAATCCTCCTACAAAGCCACTGAAACAGAAACTAAATGACAGGCTGGCTAATGAGAGCAGATTTCACATGAGGGAAATTTAACTGTCATGGAACCCAGCAGTTGCTGTATACCATATATTGAAAAGAGGAAAAATCAATATTTTGAAGACAGGTTTGTGCTCTTATGCATTGCTCATAGTAGTAAAGATGTGGACAAGGCACGTGCTCACTGCGATAAAGAAAGTGTGGTATTTATAAAATGGAGTGCTGTTCAGCCATAAAAAGGAATGAAATACAGTCATATCTAGTACCATGGATAGACCTGGAGGTACTAATGTTTAATGTAATAAGGTAGATGCAAGAATGCAGATACCACATGACGTCATAAACCAAAAAATGTTGACCTCTGAGAAGCCAAGAATGGAAGATGGTTACCACCGGTATTCAGAGTTTATGGGTGTTAAGCAGGCACCAATGTACATTTACATAAGGGAAGTAATCTGCTGGATCTGAGCAATATAAGGACCGTAGCAAAAGTGCTATGTATATTGAAACATTAAAAAAAATGGATTGCTTATTTTTTTTTTACCATGGAAATGATAAATATTAATGACATACATTTAATACTGACTTGAACACTGTACAGAAATACATGTATCAAAACAATAATATGTCTAATTTTAAGGTTTTTTTAATTATAATAAACTGAGAAGTTAGGCATGATGGTGTCTGTCCCTAATCCCAGCACTTGGGAGGCAGAGGCAGGTGGATCTCTGTGAGTTAAAAGCCAGCCTAGTCTACAAAGTCAATCTAGGGCAGCCAAGGCTACACGAAGAAAAAAATATATTTTGGTTCTGGTACTCTCCTTTTTGATTATTACAATTTTTTCACTTTGTATCCTAGCTGTAGCCCCATCCTTCATCCTTTCCCAATCCTGTTCTCCTTCCCTCTTCTCTTTTTTTAATTTTTATTTCTTTAATATTCATCACAGGTTATTTACTTTGTATCTCAGCCATAGCCCCCTCCCTCATTCCATCCCAATCCCACCCTCTCTCTCTCATCTCCTCCCTGTACCTTTCCAAGTCCACTGCTAGGGGAGGTCCTCCTCCCCTTCCATCTGACTAACCCTAGCTTATCAGGTATCTTCAGTACTGGCTGCAATGTCCTCCTCTGTGGCCTAGCAAGGCTGTTCCTCCACCAGGAGTGGGGAGAGGTAAAAGAGCCAGTCCTTGAGTTCATGTCAGAAATAGTTCCTATTCCCCTTACTAGGATACCCACTTGGATACTGAGCTACCATGAGCTACATCCAAGCAGGGGTTCTACGTTATGTCCATACATGGTCCTTGGTTGGAGAAACAGTCTCATAGAGGACCTCCATGTCCTGATATATTTTGTCCTTGTGGAGTTCCTGTCCTCTCTTGGTCATATTAACTCCCCCATTTATCATATGACTCCCTGCACTCTGCTAAAGGTTTGGTTATTGGTCTCAGCATCTGATTTGATACACTGCAAGTTAGACTCTTTCAGAGGCCTTCTGTGGTAGACTCCTATCCTGTTTCTTGTTTTCTCCTACTTCCTATGTCCATCCTTTTTGTCTTCTAAGTGAAGACTGATCAACTTCCCTGGGTCCTCTTTCTTATTTATCTTCTTTAGATGCATGTATTTTAGGTCTTTTCTGAGACTGATACTCCAACCAAGGACCATTCATAGGTATAACCTAGAACCCCTGCTCAGATGTAGCCCATGGCAACTCAGTATCCAAGTGGGTGCTCTGGTAAGGGGAACAGGGACTGTCACTGACATGCACTCAGTGGTTAGCTCTTTGACCTCCCCTTGAAGGGGGATCATCCTTGCAAGGCCACAGAAGAGGACAATGCAGCCCTTTCTGATGAGACCTGATAAGCTAGGGTCAGGTGGAGGGGGAGGAGGACCTCCCCTCTCAGTGGACTTGGAAAGGAGCATGGAAGGAAATGAGGAAGGGAGGGTGGGATTGGGAGGGAATTAGGGAGAGGGCTATAGCTGGGCTACAAAGCAAATAAAATGTAATTAACGTAAAAAATAAAATTTTAATTAAAAATAAAAAGAAATTAATACAAATTACAAAATATACTAAAAGAAAACAAAACAAAAAATGTATATAATGAACTAATAACATTTAAAATTATGAAGTATTGTTATGGGTATTAATATTTACTATTGATTTATCTTTTACTTAAGCAGTGGTTATTCCTAAACAAGCTGTATCCCCAAATCACCAAACAGAGAGTGGGATTATTTTGTTTAATCTAGAGCACAATGCTGGGCAATGATTACTCCATTCTAAACCTCCAAACTCACATGGTTTCCTATCATTCATATTTTAACCCCTTATAGTTGCTTTTAGTTATATCTTAGGTCTGGTTCATTTCTCCACGTGGTTCCATGTTCTCTCTTGCCATTCTCTGCTCCTCTTCTCCCCTGCTTCCTCTCTCTCCCTCCAGGACCAGGACCAGGATGTCTCACCCTATCCTCCCCATTGCACAGCATTGGGGCTGATTGTTTAATTGACAATATAGAAAACAAATGGTGGCATCGCTACACAAACTTGAGACAGGTGATTCTTAGAAAGCAATGTCCAGATTGAAACCAGATAGTAAAGTAGAGAAATCAGCATTTGAATGAGCAAGGATAAATTGTATACATTCCAAAAGAACATTATACCAACAAAGTATGATTTTTTTACTAATAGATGATGTAAATGCCATTTAAAAGATAATTAATCTACATACTAATAAAAATAAACATCCTAACCATATTGGGGAAAAAAGCATAAGGTAAAATCCTCAGCACTTCTAAGATGTTTGCATAACACTTTTTTCTTTTCTTTTTCACAAGGATAAATCAAAACAACAAAGAGAAGAGCATTAAAAACAAGTAAAAGAGAGGTGAGAACAGTGTGACATGGCATACTGACACAGCAGATCTAGTGATGGTCCCAGCCATCAGAATCCCACAGGCAAGCCCTATCTAGGGAAATAGTAAACTTTCCTATGACATAAACTCTCATTCTGTGTCAAAGGAGTTGACTCGACTTATATCCCAGTTAGGCAGTCACATGGGGGCTGTAAAGTAGTGTGGCTTCAA
Source organism: Rhombomys opimus (assembly GCA_010120015.1). Classification (NCBI taxonomy): domain Eukaryota; kingdom Metazoa; phylum Chordata; class Mammalia; order Rodentia; family Muridae; genus Rhombomys; species Rhombomys opimus. The sequence continues at coordinate 981,976 of REGO01000144.1, forward strand.
CATTCTAGGCCCATAGAACTCAGGAATTATCAAAGGCATCACATCCTCAGGTTTAAATTCAGAAAAGCAAAGATAGGGATTAAAATCTTAATGGAACCTAAAAATAAACTTTTTAAAAAAGCTAGCTATTCAGCAACAGATCAAAACAGATGTTGAGACTCACTGCCAAACACTGGCAGAGCACAGGGAGCCTTGTGGAAGAGTTGGGGAAATGATAGAAGGACCCAGAGGGGAGAAGAACTCCAGAAGAAAAGCAATAGAGACAACTAACCAGGACCAGGGGGTGAGGGTGGGGGTTGCAGAGACTGAAGCACCAGCCATGCACTATGCATGTACTGGACCTAGACCCCTACACATGTATACCCAGTGGGCAGCTTGGTCTCATGGGGGTTCCCAAGTAAGGAAAGTAGAGGCTGTCTCTGACATGTACTCTGTTGGCTGCATTTTGATCACTTCCCCCTGGCAGGGATGCCTTTCCAGGCCACTGTGAAGGAGGAAGTGCTCAGTCCTGATGCCACTTGATGCTCTGGAGTGGGTTAGTAGTTGGGGCTCCCCTTCCCTGAGGGGCAGGGAAAGGGGGATAGGGAGAAGAGGGAGGGAAGTTGGGACCAAGAGGAGAGGATGGAGGGGGCTACTATTGGAATGTAAAGTAAATAACTAAATTAATTAAATAATTTTAAAGGCTAACTAAGTTAATTTTTCTCTACAGGAAAGTGGCAATACTAAAAGAAGGCTTCCATGCAGAACTCTGAACCATGATTGAAGTAGAATAAAATATTTTCCGTTTCAAAGTAAAAATGAGACATAAAATAACACCCTAGATTGTCTTATCCAGAAACATAATTCTTCCAAAATAAAAGTTAAATAGAACATCAAAAGTCGAATTTATTGACAGATCACATGATCACTGACAATATTAAGAGAAACATCTTCAGGGAAGGGAAAAATGCCTATCAGAAATTGAATCTGTAGAACAGAGGAAGATATGAGAGGGTGAAGAATAAGACACAGTGTGATAGTGGAACTTAAAGCATGGCACTACAGGATCGTATATCTGAATGCTTAGTCGACAGAGTCACACTATTTGAAAGGATTATAAGGATCTGGAGATCTCTTGTTGGAGAAAGCATGTCACTGAGGGTGGAATGTAAGGTTTAAAAAGCCTACTCTGCATCCCCTCTCCTTGCAGATCAGGATGTAGCTATCAGCTATCTCTCCAGAACTAAATTTGTATGCCTGCATTCCCTCTCCCATGACACTAACCCCCCGAAACTGCAAGCAAACCTCAGTCAAATGTTTTCGTTTATAAGAGTTTCCTTGGTTATGGTGTCTCTTCACAACGACAGAACAGTGAATAAGACACATAGTAAAATAGTTTCCTTTCTTATCCTTAGAAACATCTAAACCAAATATGTTTGAGGAAATAATCACAATAGCATGCTAGTTGACTGGGGACGTAAGATAAACGGCAACATCAGAAGGTATACAGAGAAAGAACGAGAAATGCTATATTATAAGATAACTGTTATTACATTATATAGAACTGGTATTATCTATTGTAAGATAACAAAGAATATATGCATGAGTCTGTGTCATTGTACTGGTACATCACCCTGAGGTTCAGGCTGAACTTGCCTTTTCTCATTTATAAAGACCCAGAGTAACATTGTCCCACCACAAAGGACTACAGAGATGAATCTCAGTGTAAGAGGCCTGAGCAGTAGAGGCCTGGATGATGCAACTAAAGGAAACATTTTTCAGTCACAAATGAGAGAAGCACCTAAAGGTCACAGTACTTTATCACTTGGCTCTAGATTTAAAAATCACATTTCTAAATCACATTTCTACATCTTCACAGCACAGACTTAAACAAATATCTGAAAGGAGACATAACCCAGTGTTTCTCTTTTTGACAGCGAGTAAGCAAACAGAAATAAAATTTGAGTTGATTTGTGACATGCCCACTCTTCCTTGTTTTGTTTTGTGGAGAAACAGCAGCTGAAGGCTAACAGCTACCATACACTCAACTAGAAAGAACAAGGAGCTGATAATTACTCCTCAGAGCTCTGAACAAAGAAAGGATTCTGGGCACACATATTTAACACAAAACTAGGTTTCCCTTAGAGAAACTGAAACAAAGTAAAAACCATACAGTTAAGAAGGATGAAGATAAAATTATTCCTCCTTGCAAAAGGCATTATTCTTTATAGAGGACCCTAAAGACTTCATTCAGTGACTAGCAGATCTGATTAACAAATTGAGCAAAGTTAAATTACATGAAAATTAGTAGCATTTAAAAGTTTTTTATATTATCTTTGATTATAATAAACATAATTACATACTTCCCTGCTTCCCTTTCATCCCCCAGAATCCTTCCATGCATTTCTGTTTTCTGTCTTTCAAATTTAGTGCCTCCATTTTTATTAATTCTATGACAGGTATGCATATTATTACATGCATGTATTACATAGCATGTTGGGTCTAGATCCCTCTACCTCTATGTATGGTTTCAAGGCTGACCATTTGGTGTTGGATAACCAATCGGTTAGGGAAGGTTCCTTATCCTGCTCTCAGCATTCCTTACTTGCCTGTAGTTTTGGGTTAGGGCTGGGACCTCTACTTTGGCATGCCTGTTATTATAGTTCTTGTTCATCTTATTGCTGAGAAAGAAATCAGAAAAGGGTTCCAGTGCACACCAGCTATACAAATCCAAAATACTTGTGTTTAAACAGGGGAACCAAAGGAGTTTATAGAGAAAACCATGCAACTCTAGAGAAAGACATTAAAGTGGACAGAGAAAACAAATAGACACAAGGTTGTGCACTGGAATAATTAATATTTTTATGCTATACTACTCATGGTGATCTATAATACAATATTCATTAAAATAACAATTACTTTATTTGCATAGAAGAAGCAATTTTAAATTCATGTAGAAGAACCAAGGAAGCTAAATAAACAAAAAAAAAATCATGAATAAAAGGAACAATGCTAGAGGTGTCACTCTATTTGACGCCAACACAGACTATAAAAACTAGAAAGGTTTTGAAATAAAAAGTGATCTAGACCAATTTAACAGAAAAGATATAATTCCATGAGTAAACAGTGAACTGATTCTCAACAAAGTTGTGTGTGTGAGAGCAAGAGATAGATACATAAATATATAGAGAGAAAGTGAGACAAAGAGAAAAACACTTCTACAGAAAGTACTTGGAAGACTGTATAGTCATAGGTAAAGCACTGAAACATGACCTCTATCTTGCTCTATAGAAAAATAAACTAAAAGTTGGTTAATATAAGAATTTAAAATGTCAAACTGAAACTCTTAGAAGAAAACACAGGGCATCTGCACAGGCAATAATTTCTCCTTCTCTTTCTTTCTGTCTCTGCCTCTTTCTTTGTCTCTGCCTCTGTCTCCTCTCTCTCTCTCTCTCTCTCTCTCTCTCTCTCTCTCTGTGTGTGTGTGTGTGCATGTGCACATGTGTGTTTGCATGTGTGTGTTTGAGTGTAAGATGATTTTTTTTAAGGATTAAAAGCACTCTTTAAAATTTTCAAGTGGGAACACATTATATGGAGCTGTTTCTCCCAGAAGCACTATGTGAACACTTAGGCACACAAGTCAAGATGATTCAGTGAAAGGACCACAGGGCCCTGAGTATATCACTGCTCCAACATGGCAGAAGGTGAGGATGGTGGTAGTGTTTGTCTGCATTTGGGCACAAAAGTAAATTACAGTTAATACCCAGATGCACAAGGTTTTTAAAAAAATACCTCACTTTCGCGTTAGAATGTTAGAACACCAACAAAAGTCACAAAAGAGACCCTGTACTACGGCAACCCAGTATGCTGAGCTTCAGAAATCAGGGCTGACAGGCAGATAATTACAACACAGGTATAGACCGCTCACATCTGGGGCTCAGCATGGCTTCAAGCCTCCACAGTTTTCACCTGCACCTCAGCACCAAGACAGCAGTGTTCTTCTAGGACCATGAGCTGCTTCCTGCAGCTCCAGGCATGTCTTCCTCCTCCTGGGAAGAGGCAGTGTACATGGAACCATGCAGGTTGCTGCTGATGGTGGTAGTCACACACAACTGGACTCTCAGTCCTGCAGGGCAGGGGGCAGGGTGGGAGGACTCATCTCCACTACTTCCATGGCTGGCCTTCAACACTACAAGTGAGATCACAAGATCCACAGGCTTTGCAGAGACATGGAGACAGGAAGACTACAACCCCATAGGTGTTGCAGAGACATGGAGACAGCTACAAGCCCAGTCATTGAGGGGACATGGAGACAGCTACAACCCCACAGGCTTTGCAGAGACATGGAAATATGACTCCAAATCACAGACTAGCTCATAGCAAGGAATGCACCTCTTCTCCTTTCTTCCAATAATAACAATGTATAACTAATCCACTGGGAAATAAGAAAAAAAAAGTATCAGTGAAGTAAATGTTATTACCATCAACTTTATGGCTGTAACAACATGAATTATTAATGATATTCTGTCTTTAAGTAGATAAAAACTAAAGCAACAGATTTATTTTTTTCTGTTTGTCTTTGCCTACATAACTGATGTTAATTTTACTGTTAACGGTTCACAAAGCACCAATTTGTCTTTAAATTTGCCTGAGAAACATTTTTATCAGAAAAAAAAACTAGATTTTTAACTAAACAACTGTCAAACCAAATCAGTGCCATAATAACCCTTCGAATGCTCCCAGCTGCGCATTTATTTATACTTTCAAACATTTCTAAAAGTGAAAGTTAAGCTTATCAACAATGTTATCTTCCTTTAAGAATATTTACACTTTTAAAAACAGGTTTTCAAATTTTATTACATTTATTTATTAGTAAGCACACAAGGCACTGTGGTCCACCAGAGGTTGAGGAACCCCTTGTGGGAATTGGTTCTTCCACCATGTAGGTTCCTGCAAATTCAACTCAGTTTAACAGGTTGATGGCTAGTCCCTTTACCCACTGAGCCATGTCGCCATCAGCAGTCCAAAAGGCCTTTTAGATCATAGGTAACTGTAACATTAATAAGGCAGTGTCATAAGACCTCAAGTGTCAGGTGGCTGTCTTAAAATCTAAGTAAGGCTACACAGTCATTCAGCAAGTGTGTCCTGAGTGCCTAGAATACACCAGGAGTTGGAACCAATACTTCATGCTGGAAGATGAGATAGAATATTTTATTATTGATTATTTCAGAGCCAATAAACTAAAATTATGGCAGAACCTTTAATAGCACTCGGAGCAGTGTGGTGTGGAAGAACATAAACCACTCTAATGAAGTTCCCCGAGCTCTGATGAAGGAGGTGCTTGGGAGACTCCAGGAATCTGCTCTGCAGAGAAGATGCCAAATGCACTGGACTTCATTGTGACTTCACTCCAAATAAAATCAAGAGGAAAAACGCATGGACAATGTTAGTTGCTAATTCCACTCTCAGCACCCCAAACTTTCTCCTGAACTGTGCAGATAATCTAAGGGGACACACTCTATCATCTTGTGTAACAGTCAACAAGACTACAGTGATCTTCTCCGCAGAAATGCTGGCTACGTGCATTTAAAGAAAACTCAAATCATTTGTACCTAAATCTAACTTTATGGTGACACATTATTAGTAAATACTAGGAACAGTGAGCAAGCATAGGCCTGCATCACTTACGTGTGGGGATTATTCGGAGAAACACAATGTTATGTGAGCAACCTTGAGCACACTAGACTCTTACCTCCTTTGATGTAGATAAGGGACAATGACACAGACTCCATGCTATTTATTCCCACCTATTCTATAAAATTCATCCTTTAGTAAAGCCCAGATTTTTCCTGCTTGTCTTTTCAGACAGGAACAGTGGGAAACATGAATAAGTCTGCTCCTCATGCCTTTAAAGAAAGCACACTTGGGTTGGAGAGATGGCTCAGCTGTTAAAGGCCAGGCTCACAACCATAAATATAAGAAAGCATGTTAAAGCAAGCCAATATGTTGCAAATTCAAAACAGGGGTTTATTTCATATTATTTACTTAGTAAATACATTGACTGCTAAAATACAGATGATGTAGAATGTAAAAAAAGACGTTCATTTTTACCCAAATAAGTTCACATTCATTTTTCCTCAAATGTGACACAACCACAAATATATATGTAGTGGTCTGAATATGGACAGACATGTGCTGAATCTTTGGTCTAACGGTGTGTTCTTGAAGGATTTGTAAACTTTCAGAACACAGCATAGGTAGAAGTAATGCATGCTTACACCTTAAAACGTACACCTGACAGCCTTTCTGTTCCTGGGTTTCCTGCCTGCTATGTCACATGCACCCACTGTCATAATTTTCTGCATCATAATAGGTCCATAGTCAACATTATGAATAGAAATGTCTGAAACTATGAAATTAAATAAACCTACCTGTGCTTGTTTTTAAGTATGTGCACTCTTAATATTTGAACAGACTTGGAGTTGAACTCAATGTGTCTTACAAGGTGACGTCTTGAAGGTCAGGGAAGAATGCTATGATGTGAATGGGAAGTGTCAGCCACAGACGTAGGAGGTTCTTTAATCTTTGGGAGGCTGGGCTATTTGGAGAATTATTCTACAAGGAGAGTGCCCTTGAATAGTATACATAGTCCCCTATCCCTTTCTCTCATGTTTCCTCCTGTCCACCAGGATAAAGCTACTTTGCTTTCTCCTTTTCCTGATGCAGGGATGGACCTCTCCAGCACATGTGTCAGGGCAACCAGGCACCAAAACATCTATGTCTATGAGCTAAACTATTTCCCTCCTTCTGTGGGTTTTCCATCATGTATTTTGGTACAGGAATAAGGCAAACTAACTTCACCTCATAGTTTCGAATTCATATAATTTTTAATTAAACAATATCAGGAAAACTACTTTATGACTCAGAGTACAATGTAGAATTTGAAAATCAAATGTTTTTTATCTTGTTTTATAATTTCAGTAACAAAATTACTTCCAAGAGCCAAAAATTAATGAAAATAATATTAATCAATAAAAAATTGTTTATTTTTGAGGCATCCTTTCAGATTGCAGTGAATTAATTGAGTTGTGCTAATCAGACTTTTTTTTCACTACAACAATAACTGAGAGAAAAAGTAGAGGAGTAATGACATGTTTTGGTTCATAATTTCAAGGGTTTCAGATCCTGTTTTGTTTACTTTACAATTATTGGCCCTTCTCAAGGCAGAATGACATGGTGCAAGAAGACATAGCTGATTACCTTGTGCTGGTTAGGAAACAGAATGGGTGACAGGAAGGGACCACGAACAAGTACCTTTTGCCAGTGGCCCACTTCCCCTAACTAGGCCCACCTCCTATGGTTACATCATCTCAATGCCCTATTTTTATTTTGAATTCACCAATGGTATTTATTCGGCAATGATGGCAGAACCCATGTATTTCCATCTTTTCCTAAGGTTCCCTGTTGTACACTCCATGCATCAAAGACAAGGCCTTCAGCAGATAACTTGCACATTATTAACAACAACAACAACAACAACAACAAAAGACAAAAAAAACCATAACACTAGGGGAATTAACCCAAATTAGGTGCTTTTTCATAGAAATAAGTGACTGAAGGACATCAAACCTCTATAGGTAAACTGTGAGAAATTTTAAAGAGGAAAAGAGAAGCTTCCTGAAATATAAGATGTATGACCTTTGATTTCTAACCAGTTCTCTCTGATATACAATATTATGAAAATATCTTACACAGGACTGTGGGAAGAAGAAAAACAGGCCAATGGCTCTGAAAGAAGAAACAGACAGAGCCAGCAAGTCTACTCCAGTAATGAGTAGGAAAAGGATGGGCAGTAGGTCACCGACCTCATCTGATTCCTTGGGTAGATGAGCTCTCCCTCCAAGTATAGCATGCTGAGTGAAGGTGTGTTTTTATATTTAATATTAAGCATTTACATGAAATTCTTCATGGGCTGCTTCCCAAAATTCTAAGATTCCTCATCTGGAAAACTTCTGTAGCCTGAGCATAATTTCACAGCCAAGGTGAAAGATGTAGCCTAAATTAGACACTAATTTTCAGTACACAGGTAGATGTCTGGCCACATCAAGCAAATGGCTGAAATTCGTATAAAGTTTGCTTACCCAGAATTTGACTGCAAAACAAAATTTAACTGACTCTTTGAGAGACTTGGACTATTGAGGAAAAACAAAGGAAACTTTCTTTTTTAACCTTAACTCCTTTTTCATCAGGGTAAAGAAAAATTACATCATTCTAGTGACATTATTAAGCACCTATGAACGAATCTAAAATCTGAAAATAGTGTAGAATGCTGCACTTTGAAATTTATAGAATGGGGTAATAGTCATTATTTTAGTGTCATCATTAAATTAAAATATTATAGTTACTAATGAAACATCATTTTGTCCTTGAATGCTTCATTGTTTTCTCTTCATTATTGTAAGCAAAATTCAGAAGAAGTTTGTTCCACTCTTCGTTTTGGATACGGAGTCCCCATGGGTCCACCTGATTAGCAATTAACTAGTGGATGGAAATTATTCTAAAGAGAGATATGCAAATAATGTTTATTTCAGAGGGTCAAAATGCATTAATAGACATGATTATTATTCAAGTACCATATTTGTATTTGTTCTAGTAATTGAAAGGATGGAAATGAATATAAAAATTAATGCTTTGAGGCTTTTACACCATGCATTTAGAAATAAGGTAACCAGCCACTTCCAAACTACAGAAAAAGGCACTACAAGTTGTTTCTTCTATTCTAAACATATATGTTGTAGTTCTGTAAAAAAGGGCAATAGCATTATTTTTTCTTTGTCTTAGTTAGGGTTTTTCTTGCTTTGACCAAACACCATGAACAAAGAATAAGTTGGGGAGGAAGGGGTCTAATTGGCTTACACTTCCAGATCTTAGCTCCTCTTATGTCAGGACAGAAACTCAAGCTGGTCTGGAACCTGAGGGCAGAAGCTGATTCAGAGGCCATGGACGCATGCTGCTCGTGAATTTACTTCCCAGGGCTTGCTCATTCCGGTTTCTTTTTAGAACCCAGGACCACCAGCCCAGAGATGGCACCAATCACCATGGGCTGAGCCTGCCCTCATTGATCACTAATTGCAAAAATGCCTTACAGCTGGACCTCATAGAGACATTTTCTTAAATGAGGCTCCTTCCTCTCTGACAATTCTAACTTCTGTCAAGTTGACACACAAAACCAGCCAAGACAGTCTTGCTGTTGCTAAATATCTTAATACTTAACTAATAACAGCAATCATTGTGAAGGTGATGTATGAATCTGTGAGACTGTGTCATCCTCTGTCATCGCGGATTCTGCTCAATGATATGTTAGGGAAGGTGCTTTTCTTCTTTTCTCTGAACTCTCTAGTAGAAAGAATAAAATCTGATATGTAATGTTTCTGTTTAAGGCACTCTAAAAATACAAATAGATACCTCCAATCAAACTTGGTTTAGCTGACCAAATAATGTGCATATAGAGAATATAAAAATCTTTTTAATGACACAATGGATGTTTTGGGGAGTGCAGAAAGATGGGTTCCTAAATCAACCTGAAAACAGTGTGAAAGTTGGGGGGGATGGCTCATCTTTTCCATTTTGGGGATGCAGCACAATTTTAACATCACACTGAAGTCGAGAGAGATCACAGCTTTTTTTATGAAATTGTTCAGATGTGAAGCAGAAAGTAAGCATGTACAGCAGCCTGGGGAGGCTCCTCTGCAAACATTGTAAGTGTATATAGACTTGTTATTATGGCGAGTCTTGGTGCCCAATGACTGAAACCTGCTATTTCCTTCACTTTTACAGAACTCACTCACTGCTGTTCTGAAATCTACCATGTAATTCTGATGATGGAGGTAAAATTTCCTCTATATTTCTTGTTTAAGAACCTAAATACTGTGTAAAGTGAGAACTGAAATAAGCTGTCTGGTCACCGTTACTATTGTCTGAAAACTCAGAAGTGGGTAGATACACTGATGGAGCTGGGCAGAGAATATTCTGTATGATCAGGAACATGTATGACTTAAAAATCATGTCTGTGAGGCAAGTGCTTCCCAGACTTCTTTATTCCAAAAGGAGAATACTAGAGAAGGAATGCTGCTGCTACTGGCTGTGCCAGGCGCCAGGTCACTGGTAATGACAAGAGTCTGTGGAACATGCATACACCTCTGTGAAGCTAGCACTGTGATCCACGCTTCGGCCTCAATCGTTTGTTTACATGAAAAGGGAAAATCTGATTGGGACAGATGGGAGCTCTCTGAACAATTCTTTCATACTGGTTGAGGTTTCCACTGTGTGTAAAGAATGAAATTTCAAGTATTTAAATCGTTATTTTCATTAGGAAGTGTAAGGACAGCAGTGGAAAAAGACAAGCCACCCCGACTCACCAAACCTGCTAAGGTTAGCCTTGGCAGATTTAGCTCTAACCAGCACAGGTGCACCACAATTCTTTTCACAAGGAGAACTTGCTAATGTCAAGCTACAGAGCATGCTTCTTTCATTCAGGAATACTTCAAAATTGGCTATGTACTCTGTTCCCCATTTTTTAATGGGATTACTTAATTTGTTGCTTTTTAACTTCCTGAGTTCTTTATATATTCTGGATTTTAGCCCTCTGTCAGATATAGGGTCAGTGAAGATCCTTTCCAACCTGTAGGATATCATTTTGTTCTGATGGCAGTGTCCTTTGCTTTACAGAAGGTTTTCAGTTTAATGAGGTCCCATTTATTGATTTTTGGTCTTAGAGCCTTTGCTGTTGGTGCTCTGTTCAGGAAGTTGTCTCCTGTGACAATGAGTTCAAGGCTCTTCCCCACTTTTTCATCTAAGATTTAGTGTGTCTGGATTTATGTTGAGGTCTTTGATCCACTTAGACTTTACTTTTGTGTAGCATGTTAAATATGGATCTATTTGCATTTTTCTACATGTAGACATCCAGTTGAACCAGCATCATTTGTAGAATTCTCAATAGAGGAATACTGAATGGCAGAGAAACACTTGAAGAAATGCTCAAAGTCTTTAGTTATCAAGGAAATGCAAATCAAAACAAACCTGAGATTTCACCTTACACCCATCAGAATGGCTAAGATCAAAACTCAAGTGACAACACATGCTGGAGAGGATATGGAGAAAGGGCAACCCTCCTCCATTGCTGGTGGGAATGTAAACTTGTACAACCACTTTGGAAATCAATCTGGCACTTGCTCACACACTTAGGAAGAGCATATATCCAAAATATGCTCAACTATACAACAAGGACAATTGTTCAACCAAGTTCTTAGCAGCTTTATTTGTAATAGCCAGAAACTAGAAACAACCCAGATGTCCCTAAATGGAGGAATGGATACAGAAATTTTAGTACATTTACACAATGGAATACTACTCAGCAATTGAAAAAACAAGGAAATCATGAAATTTGCAGGCAAGTGGTGAAAACTGGAAAAGATCATCCTGAGTGAGGTATCCCAGAACCAAAAAGACACACATTGTATATAATCACTTATAAGTGGATATTAGACATATAACATAGGATAAACATATTAAAATCTTTATACCCAAAGAAACTAAACAAGAAGGAGGACCCTGGGTAAGATGATAAATCCTCACTCAGAAATATAAACACAATGGACATTAGAAGAAGGAGAAAACAGGGAACAGAACAGGAGCCTACCACAGAGGGCCTCTGAAAGACTTTACCTAGCAGTGTATCAAAGCAGATGCTGAAGCTCATAGCCAAACTTTGGGCAGCATGCAGGAAATATTATGAAAGAAGGGGGAGATGAAAGATCTGGAGGGGGCAGGAATTCCACAGAACCAACAAACCAAAAAATCTGAGAGCAACAGAACCAAAAAACCTGGAGCCAGGGGGTCTTTCCTGAGACTGATACTCCAGCCAACGACCATGCATGGAGATAACCTAAAACCCCTGCACAGATGTAGTCCATGGCAGCTCAGCCTCCAAGTGGGTTTCCTAGTAAGGGAACAGAGGTAGGAGGGAGAGGCTGTCTTTGACATGAAGTCAATGGCTGGTCTTTGATCACCTCTTGAGGAGGGAGCAGCCTCACCAGGCCAAAGAGGAAGACAATGCAGCCACTCTTGATGAGACCTGATAGGCTAGGGTCAGATGGAAGGGGAGGAGGACCTTCTCTCTTAGTGGAATTGGGGAGGGGTATCTGAGGAGAAGAATGGGGCTTGGGAGGGGACAAAGGAGAGGCCTACAGCTGGGATACAAAATGAATTAATTTTAATTAATAAAAAAATAAATTGGCCTTGGAGAGGGGCATGGAAGGAGATGAGGAGAGGGGCCAAGATGGCGGCGTCAGGAGAACAGCATGTCTGAGAAGTGGGACAGCACTCTCCATGAAGCGACCAGGAGACTGAACTTGGAGCTCTAAAACTGCACCGATCGTGTTTCCCAGGTGAGGGGAGGCTCCCACGGCGTGGGAATCTGTCAGGTACACTCTCGGCTGCCCAGCCAGAACCCGGAAGAGAACCCGGCTAACGCGGGCTTTGGGTCTCTGGGCTGGTGCCTCAAGCCGGCGTGTCCCAATCACTTTCCCAGGCTGATCTCTCAAAGAAAAAATAAAATCAGAAAAGTTCCAAACACAAAACATCCAAGAAATCAAGGATACCATGAAAAGACAAAACCTAAGAATAATAGGAGTAGAAGAAAAAGAAGACATCAGGCTCAAAGGTCCGGAAAATATTTTCAAGAAAATTATAGAAGAAAACTTTCCCAAATTAAAGAAGGAGATGTCTATAAATATACAAGAGGTCTACAGAACACCAAGTAGACTAGACCAGAAAAGAAATTCTTCACGTCACATCATAGTCAAAACACTGAACCTACAGAACAAAGAAAAAATTCTAAAAGCAGCAAGGGAAAAAGGCCAAGTAACATATGAAGGTAGACCTATCAGAATCACACCAGATTTCTCAACAGAAACTATGAAAGCCAGAAGGGCCTGGACAGAAATCATACAGTCCTTAAGAGACCACAGACTCCAACCCAGACTACTATACCCAGCAAAACTTTCAATCAACATAGATTCAAAATATTCCAAGACAAAACCAAATTTAAACAATATCTACATAGTAACCCAGCTCTACAGAAGTTACTAGAAGGGAAACTCCAAACCAAAGAAAACAACTACATCCAAGAAAACAGAGGAAATAGATAACTACACAACAAAAAAACCAAAAGAATACAAGCAATGAAACTCAGTGACACCACCAACCCCACATCTAAAGTAAGCAACAATTGTTGGTCACTAGTTTCTATCAACATCAATGTACTCAACTCCCCAATAAAAAGACACAGACTAACAGAATGGTTTCGGGAAACAGGATCCATCATTCCGTTGCATCCAAGAAACACACCTATGCAACAAAGATAAACACTACCTCAGAGTAAAGGGCTGGAAAAATGTCTTTCAAGCAAATGGTTCCAGAAAACAAGCTGGAGTAGCCATCCTAATATCTAATAAAATAGACTTTCAACCCAAGTTAATCAAAAAAGATAAGGAGGGCCACTATATCCTCA
>REGO01000144.1:1009986-1099286 GCA_010120015.1 Rhombomys opimus
AGGGGGGAGCAGCCTTACCAGGCCACAGTAGAGGACAATGCAGCCACTTTTGATGTGAACTGATAGACTAAAATCAGAAAGGAGAGGAGAACCTCCCCTATCAGTGGACTTGGGGAGTGGCATGCATGCAGAAATAGGAGGGAAGGTGGGATCGGGAGGGTTCATGGGGGATACAAAATGAATAAATTGTAATTAATAAAAAAAGAGAAAAAAAAATAAAAGATGATATCATAACAACAACAAAAAATTCTGGAAAAGTCAAATAAGAAGGCACACATTCTAGAGTTGACATATGGAATACTGAATTAATTCATGAATGCAGAGTAGTGTGAAGGGTTTAAATATGATTGTTCTTGTTATTGTTGTTTGTAAAAGAGAGCTGAAGATTTGTGAGCCACTGTCTTACGAGATAAGAAGAAAATCCATGAAATGTGGAATTTTAAGTAGGGTAAAGGTCAATGTGAACTTGAGTGAGAACTTCAAATTCTATCTCACAGCAGTGAGGCTGAGTTTACACTGTGTCTGGGTTTGTCTGTCATCAGCCCTGTACTGGTTTGGAAAACCAACCAACTAAAAACACAGCCAGATTCTTGTGGCAACTCTCCCCATAAATACTGTGTCTAGAAATACATCCTCTGACTGGGGCAGATTTGTTGGTAGGATTATCTTACCAGACAGAACTTAGTGCCATTCAATTGTAAAGAAAAACCTGCTAATTTAGTGCTTCCAATTTGGGCTGAAATGTTACTTTGTCACCGTGTCTGTGTGATCTTAAGGAGAAGACGTGAGGAACACAGTGCATCCCTGTGCATCCAGTACTGACATTTACACAGGGACTCACCGTTGTCAGTGGGGACGAGCACATTAAATTCCTTCTCACACAAATGCACCAGGCCCAGAGGAAATGGAAAAGCAGTGCGCTGTCATGTGGGTCACATCTGATAGTTCCTTTACAGTTTCACAATGGAATTGAGAATGACGAGTTCAAAATGAAGGAGGAAAGGCAGGGGCTGTTCCACTCAAAAAATCATAAGTAGGAAAATTTCTCTTGACTGCATTTTAAAGTATAATAAAACACATTTACAAAATAAGTAAATATGTATTTCCAATTTTTCACTTTATCTAGGCATGGGATTAAGTGTTATTAACCAGTAGATTGGAAAAATTGACTTGATAAGATAAAATTGAGGGTTTGAAATAGAAATTTAGAAATGTAAGATGCAGAAATGTAATATATTTATCAACTAGCACATCCATGTCATTTTAAATTATTAGATAGATAAATAAATTTGGGATTATGAGTATGTATAATATCAGGAAAGTAATTTTATAAGAAAAGGCATTTACATTTTTCTGACTTCTTATTCAGAAGTTTCTGTTTTCCTTCTGAACACATTATTGAGTAAAGTTCTTAAGTTCATAAAAAGTAGACAAAATTACACAGCCTAAAGTGGAGAAACACGGAGTTCATAAAAAATCTAGAAACACCATCATATCGATATGTTTTATTATATAAAGCTTTATATATCTAAAGGTTAGATCATGCTGACCATGCTGACCTTTGAGGAGACTTGATCTCTCTAAAGCGGTCCAGAGCGAACATATTTGATGTCAGAGGGATGGCCATGACAACCCAACTTTAAAACAAAGAGCAAATAAAGCGTGTTATAGCTTGTTAGTCTGTAGCATAGGCAAAAACGATTTAATTGGTTTAAAATATTTTTTATTTAGCATTTAAGAGAAATGGAGAATGTAGCAGAAAATATAAGTGGAAAGCTGTCGTGAGGTAAAAACTGAATTATTGTTGAATTATTAAAATCATTGATGAACTCTGCACTCTACTGAAGCTTTGGTTATGAGTCTCAGCATCTGCTTTGATATGCGCTGGGAATGCAGGGAATCATATGATAAAATGGGGAGTTAGTATGACCGGGAGAGGGCAGGAGCTCCACAAAGACCAAATATATCAGGGCACTGGGGTCCTCTATGAGACTGTTTTCCAACCAAGGAACATATATGGATATAACCTAGAACCCCTGCTCAGATGTAGCCCATGGCAGCTCAGCATCCAAGTGGGTTACCCTAGTACCCTAGGAACTATTTCTGACAATGACTGGCTCCTTTACCTCCCCCTGCTCACTGAGAGAGGAACAGCCTTGCTAGGCCACAGAGGAGGACATTGCAGCCAGTTCTGAAGATACCTGATAAGCAAGGATCAGATGGAAGGGGAGGAGGACCTCCCCTAGCAGTGGTCTTGGAAAGGGACAGGGAGGAGATGAGGGAGGCAGGGTGGAGTTGGGACGGAATGAAGGAGGGGGCTACGGCTGGGATACAAAGTCAATAACCTGTGATTAATATTTAAAAACTAAAAATTAATATTAAAAAATAAAAATAAATCATTAATGAATATTTGGTTCTTCAGTTACACTAAGAAACATTGTGTGTATACGTGGCACGCACACAGATACACATACTTTCCAGAAGACTTGTGTGACGGCTATTCTTAGTTGTCAAGATATCTGTCAATATCTTGATTATATCTGGAATTAACTAAAACCCAATGGACTGGGAACACCTGTGTGAGGCTTTTCATGACTGGATCATTTGAGGCACATATACACTAAATCCAGCCCCACCTTCTGCTGGCAGCCTATAAAAAGAACACGGAGGAAGGAAGGTTTTGCTCTTTGCCTGCTTGCCCTCACTCTCAATAACAAATTCATCCCTTCAGTGTCACTAGACCATACTTCATTGGGATTACAGTATATATGGAAAACCAGCTCGAACATCTAGCCTTAAGAATTGAACAACTGCTAGATTTTTAAACTTTCCATCATGAGAAAGGCATTATTGAACTAGCTAGACCATAGCCTGAAACCCACTCTAATAAATTCCTTTATATGTAGATCAATTCTATCAGTTCTGTTTCTCCAGAAAACCTTAGCTAATACAAAGAATAAGGCGTCTCACTTTGATGGTTGGGAAAGTTCACGTTCAGAGGTGTGTAATTATTTCCTCAAGGCCCCTGGATTGGCAATGAGCCAAAATTAGAGCAGGAGGCTCTTTCATCATTATTAGACTAGGATTTAAAAACCAATATGAAAGCTAAAGGAGACTGTTACTATGGTGAACAAAACTGGAATCAAGTAGACTAGCTATTCCACTTGTAGACACACGCACATCAAGAAGATCAAAAAGTAAATCAGCATTGGAAATGGAGGCTACTGCAGATGTACCTCTGTATACACATTAAATATAGTCCAGGAACCTAGTAAAGTCATTTGATAATACTCAATTATTTAGGAGAAGATGCCCTAACTATAGGCCATCTAACTATAGCATGGCTAGCTTTTCAACATAAAGTAACATTTGGAAATTACAAAGATTAATGGAAGCACAGTTTGTGGTTAAAATCAATGCACCTTCAATAGCTATAGTTCAATATAACTGATATTTGAAAATACATGTGTACAGTTTAATGATTTTAGACATCTGTAGTCATGACACCATCACTTACATCAAACCAACAATTCTAGACTTGTGGCATTTAATCTTGCTTTTATTTGACTGTTTTGGATGGTGGACATTTAATGTGAATGACATCCTTTTATCAAACAAGAAATATACAATACCAGGGTGTTCATTCCTAGTACTTCTTTATTCCCCTACATAACCAAGTAGCTACTGTCCATTAAGTAAACAAAGTTTCTGTCTTCTACATATCTGTGAGTTTTACTGTACTGGCATTGTTAATCTATAATGCTTGACACAATAATTCTTTCTTATAGAGAATGCTATCCTTCCTCGAGGACTAGTTTCCATGAGTTGTAGAAATATAATGTTCTCTTACATCCAGCCCCAAATTTGCAATTTTCAAAGTATATGAATGGCTTTGAAAATGGATATGAGGAGAAATTAATATAAAATGTTAGGTCATTTTCAAGGTTTTTTTTTATTATTTTATGAGTGGCACTTGGGCAATTCTTGTGAGTACTTTAAATAACACACATCTAGTGAAAGGAAACTTTGCTGCTACCTCCAAATCACATTCCTTGGTTGTAATTATTGTGACAGTCTGTCATGATTTCATACTCTTTACCCCCAAACCCTATGAACCTTATATGTGAGCAATATACACATATGTGCTAAGCATGGATTCTCACAGAGTGAGTACTTGTACTCCCACAGTTAAATATATGTGTACACATCCAAAGATTTTTCTTTGAATTACTGAGAGTTGACACTTTGTATCCTAGCATTAGGCGGTTACACAGCATGTAGACTTTCCTTGCCAGGCTTCTAGTGCTATCTTAGCTAGTTTTGAGAACTTTCACTGTTACACGATGAACACAGGAAGCATCTTCAAATTGATTTTTCTGTAAATTAGATTTCAGAAACTACAATTAAGTTATTCAGCTTACATGCTATGCTTCAAAATATACCAGGCACTCTGCAAATGAATGTGAATATCCATTTCCTCTGAATGTGTCAGTGTTTGTAATTGCCAGATGGAGGCTAAGGACATTTATCCTCACACATGACACTAGAAATTTAAAACCATAGTAAAGGCTAAAGACAAATGACATTACAGTAAAGGAAACGGATGTCAAACAGACAAGGTACTCTATGTTTATCCCATGTGCACACTATTTATCCTAACTTTGTTTAGGAAAAAAAAAACCCTCAGTGGATGAAAGGAAGCTGCACTTTATTTAGATTTTGAATTTATTTCCATAATTATTTCAGCCAGTTGCTGTAATCTTTCCTGTAAAGTAGCTCATGATATGATTTGACCGTTTTTTTTTTTTCATTTCTTTGTAGGCAACATCAGTGTTATTGTGCATTAAAAATTTCCTCTTAAAGTTTAAGATTTTTTTCCAATAGTTCAGTAGCCCTTTAAATTTCTGCATATTATTTGAATGTCCTACTTTTTTCAGTTAGTGAAAAGATACTTTAATCTTTTCTTGTAGAAAATTTCAAATACATAAAAGTAGAATGATACCCTGGTGGGTAGAGTCATTTAGAGGCCCCCTGTAGAAGGCTCCTGTCCTGTTCCCTGTCTTGTTTCTGATGTCTTCTCCTGTTTGCCCTTCTGAATGAAGATTAAGCCTCTTCCCTAGGGCCCTCCTTGTTGTTTAGCTTAGGACTATAGATTTTAGTATGATTATCCTATATTATATGTCTAATATCCACTTATAAGTGAGCATTTACCATATGTGTCTTTCTGCTTCTGGGTTATTTCACTCAGGATGATCTTTTCTAGTTACATCCATTTGCCTGCAAATTTCATGATTTCCTTGTTTTTACTAGCTGAGTAGTATCCCATTGTGTAAATCTACCACAATTTCAGTATACATTCCTCGACTGGGGGACATCTACATTGTTTCCAGATTCTGGCTATTATGAATAAATCTGCTATGAACATAGTTGACCAAATATCCTTATTGTATGGTTGAGCAGCTTTCAAATATATACCTAGGTGTGGTATACCTGGATCTTGAGGTAGCAGTATTCCTAATTTTCTGAAAAAGGGCAAGGATGATTGCCAAAGTGATTGTACAAGGTTACATTCCCACCAGCAATGGAGGAGGGTTGCTCTCTCTCCACATCCTCTCTAGCATGTGTCATCCCTTGACTTTATGCACTTAGCCATTCTGAGGGGTGTAAGGTGGAATATCAGGGTTATTTTGATTTGCATTTCCCTGATAACTAAGGATTTTGAACATTTCCTTAAATGTTTCTCTGCCATTTGATATTCCTCTGTTGAGAATTCTGTTTAGCTCTGTACCCCTGTTTTAATTGGATTACTTGGTTTGTTGGCATTTGACTTCTTTAGTTCTTTATATACTCTGGATATTAGCCCTCTGTCAGATATAGAGATAGTGAAGATCCTTGCACAGTCTGTAGGCTGTGATTTTGTTCTGTTGATAGTGTCCTTTGCTTTACAGAAGCTTTTCAGTTTCATGAAGTTCCATTTATTGATTGTTGATTTTAGAGCCTGTGCTGTTGGTGTTAAGATTCATAGCCAAACTTTGGAAAGATTGCAGGAAATCTAGAGATAGGGAAGATAGAAAGACCTGGAGGGGACAGGAACTCCACAAGGAGTTCAACAGAGCCAAAAATCTGGGCTCAAAAAGTCCTGCAGAGACTTATGAATGAACCAAGGACCATGCATGGAGAGGACTTAAACCTCCTACTCAGATGTAGCCTATAGGGCAGCTCAGTCTCTATGTGGGTTCCCTAGTAAGGGGAGCAGGGACTGTATCTGACATGAACTCAATAGCTGACTCTTTGATCACCTTCTCCTGGCAGGGTGGCCTTACTAGGCCAAAGAGAAAGAGGGCCCAGACAGTCCTGATGAGACCTCATAGGCTAGGGTCAGATAGTAGGGGAGGAGGATCTTCCCTATTAGTAGACTAGAGGAGGGACATAGAGGGGGAAGAGGGAGGGAGGGTGGGATAGTGAGGAGATGAGAGACAGGGCTACAGCTGGGATACAAAGTGAATACATTGTAATAAAGAATAATAATAAAGAAAAAATATTTAAAAAGAAAGAATGATACAGTGAGGCTTCTTCTAACCTACTGAATTTGTTCCTTGACATTTCATATATGTATCATGTGCATTTGATGTTATAATCCTCACCCTTCCCAGTCTCTCTTCTCCACCCCATCCTTTCTTAAACTTCTGACCCAGCAAATATTGCTTCTATCTTAACATATCACATATGCAAATGTCTCTACTTACTCCCCTCACATTGTACATCAGAGGAAAAACAACATCTTTAATGAATAGTCCATGGATACATACATGTAGAAGACTGAAATGAGTTTCTCATCTCTCACCCTGAACAACACTGCTCCACATGGACCAAGAACCTCTAAGGCCAGATGTTTGGAAAGTGGTACAAGAACACACCTCAGCATACACGCACAGGTAAGGGCTTTCTGAATTGGACTTGGTAGCACAAGAAACAACTAAAACACTTCTGTCCAGCTGAGGGGACGATCAATGAAGAAGCAACCCACAAGATGGGAGTAAATGTTTGCTGCCTGTGTCCAAACAGAAGGTACATATCCAAATGCCTTTAGTAAAACTAAATATAAACTAATAACAACAACTAATGAAATAACAACCAATAACTAATAATTCAATAATAATTTATTTAACTATTTAATAAATTATAACCAATAAGTAATAGCTAAAAATGATAATACCTAATAAAACTAAATAAACTTGTCTGCAACCAAGATCAGCCATCACAATCTACTTGACATCCAAACATACTATTTTAACTTAAACATTCTATTCTTTTCCCTTAAAGTCATATGTTTACCTCATGTGCAAAATTGATTTACTCCTTCTCTAAAAGTCCACAAAATCTTAGCAGTTCCAACATTGTCCAGAAATCTAGGTGTGGAGTATACCTTGGAATTCAAATAAAATCTCTTAATTGTGAAACCTTGTTTAAAAAATAAGTATTTTTAATATACAGTGGCACAGAAGGAATTTTATTTTTAATCTCAGGTCATTGACAGAGCATGATGTCCAGTGTAAGAACATTGTTGGTTCAAGGTTGAATGTATCCCAGGTGTATGGGTATAAACATAAATATTTAGAACTCAATTCGACAATATAAACAGTAAGCAAAATTAACAATATCAAACTATTTTCTAAAATATACCACCTCCCTAGTCATTGGATTTTGGCTTACAGGGTTACAGTACCAAGCATGAAATTTTCTCCTGTAAGGCTTACCTCATATCCAATCAGAAAGCAGTCTTCCTCCAAGTCTCATGTCCCTGTTTACTATTATTATTATTATTATTATTATTATTATTATTATTATTATTGCTGCTGCTATTACTGTTGCTGTTCACCCCTATGAGTTCAGCTAGTGCTAACCTCATATCCATCAGGACATCCATTAGGGTATGAGAAATTTCTCAATGGTCACATCCCCCCACAATAGTGATCTTTGTTCCTCATTAGCCATCAGTAGTCAATAGCTTCTCTGTCAGAAGTGGGGGCTGTGAGCCCCTCCCCAGTCTGTGCTGGACTGGGTTGATCTTGTGCAGGCTTTGTGCAGGCAATCAGAGCTGCTGTGAATGGGTGGGTTCACTAGCCCTATCATTTCCAGAAGACAGTGTTTTGCAGATCTCCCTGCTCTCCCACTCTTACATTCTTTTGTTGCCATCTTTCAAGGTGTTCCCTGGGCCTAGATGGGTGAGTTTTATATACATTACTTGTTTGTGGCTAAGAGCATATAGTCATTTATTATCCGTGCTTTGACCAGTTGTAAGCCTTGCATTAACCACTACACATTGTCAAAAGCAGCTTCTCTGACTAAGAAATAATAATAATAATAATAATAATAATAATAATAATAATAATAAATGGTTCCCAAATAAGATGGCAACATTGCAAGACAGTAGGCCAACATGAAAGAATTAGTTGGATTTTTTTTTTTTTTTTTTTTTTTTTTATGTTACCAGCAAGATTTTGGAAAGAAGTGGTTTTAAATGCTATCAACAAGAACATTCTAAGCTAAGGGATGCTCAGGGATAAATTTAATAAAATGTAATATTTTAATAATTAAAAATAACAAAATATTGGCAAAGTATTTTAAAAAGGTAAATGTGAGTTTGTGCATATGAGTGGAGCACCCACAAAGTCCACAAGGTGCTGGACCCTGTGGAGCTGGAATCACAGGGTGTTAGGGTATGAGTACCAGAAAGCTAAAGGATCAAAGTCCTTAAGATGTCAGCTTTCCATAGTGCTGACTGAGAAACACAACAATTTTAATCCAATTGACAGGGACTGTTTTCAAACCCTTGAAAAGTTGCATCACATCAAGGCTCATTATCTACAATGCACTCCTGAGATTAACAAGACTAGGGATTCCTACAACGAATTCAAAAAGAGACTGTAAGGCTGCAATAATTGGGACAGTTAAATACTAAAATAGGCCCAACACCCTGGAATTTTCTTTTGTTTTTCTCTGGAGGAGAGTATGGTGGTCAGTGTTAATTATCAAATTGACGGACTCTGGAATGCCCTGGAATGGTCTGTGAAAATTATTTTGGTTAAATTGCTTGAGTGGGAAGTACAGTCTCGTGAGTGGAATTGGTAGAGTGCTGATGGCAGAGTGGTGTGGAAGACCTGCACTGTGCAGACAGAAAGGTCACTCGGGCAGCCGCTGTCTTCACTGCTCTGTGTCTTCCCTTTGGTCCACGGTGATCAGCTGCCTTCAGTGCCCAACCACGAGGAATCATAGCTTGAAATGTGAGGCAGCACAAACCGTTCTTCTATGCAGTTGCTTTCGACAGGATATTTCCTCACAGAGGTGATTAAAACAAATAGTAACGTAGACCATTTGTGTGTGTATGTGTCTATGTCTAGTGGTCACTGGTACTTCTTTTAAGAATTATATGCCTATTCCAGTGGAGCTTTTATTAATTGGATTGTTTATTACCTAGTTTTTTTTAGTTCTTTGAATGGTCTTGTTACTAATCCTGCATCATATGTATAACTAGAAAATATTTAATCCCATTCTGTAGGCTGTCTCTACACTCAATAAATTGTTTTCTTTGCTTTGTTGACATTTTATAATTTCATGAAATCCCACTTATCAAAAGTTGGTATTTTTTGTCTGAGCAACAGAGTCATTTAAAGAAGGTACTTGCCAGAAAAGTTGGGGGAAGGATAGAAAGACCTGGAGGTGACAGGAGCTCCACAAGAAAACCAAAAGATCCAACTAATCAGGACCCAGAAGGGCTTGTGGAGACTGAAGCACCAATGAAGGTCCATGTATGGACTGGACCTAGGCCCTCTACACAGATGTAGCCAATAAGCAGCTCAAGGTTCATGTGAGCCACCTAGTGAACTCTGTTGCCTGCTTTTTGATTTCTCCCCTTGGCAGGGCCATCTTGACATTCTTCAGGGGAAGAGGACACGCTCAGTCCTCATAGGGACTTGATGAACTGGGATGGTTGGGTCGGGGGAGGGCTCCCTTTTTCTGAGGAAAGGAGGAAGAGGGATGGGGTGAGAAGGAGAAAGGGTGGTACCGAAAAGAGAGGAAGGAGAGGGCTACATGCCAGATATAAATAGATTAAATAAAAAAATGAATTTTTAAAAATAAATAAAAAAGAAGGTACTTGTCTAAGCTATTATTTTGAAGGAGAATAAACTTAACCAAAGAAACTGTAAAACCCTCACAACACAGTGAAAGAAGAAATCAAAGAATATTCTAGAAGACTGAAATACTTCTTATACTCATGAATTAAAAGAATTGATACTGTTGATATGACTATACAACCAAAAGCAATCCATAGATTTGAAAGAGTCCCTATCAAAATGCCTATGTTTTCCCTCACAGAAACAGAAAGAAACTCTGTGGCTTTATATACAACATTAAAACCCAGATTATCCAAGGGGGACCTAAGCAAAACAGCTTTTGGAGTGTTACCATACTTGACTTCAAGTAATACCATGGAGGTACAGAAACAAAAGCAGCATAGCACTAGAA
The DNA here is from genome assembly GCA_010120015.1 of Rhombomys opimus. Classification (NCBI taxonomy): domain Eukaryota; kingdom Metazoa; phylum Chordata; class Mammalia; order Rodentia; family Muridae; genus Rhombomys; species Rhombomys opimus. Next base: position 1,020,514 of record REGO01000144.1, read on the forward strand.
CAAAGCCAGAAACTGCAGAGTAGAAAAGAAGACCCAGGTATGAACCCATTCAGCTGCAGGCACATGATACAGAGCATAGATGTATTGCAAAATCCCTTCATATAGAATGTTTTCTTCTTTAATTCTTTTATTTTTATTTTTATTAATTACACTTTATTCACTTTGTATCCCCCCTGTACCTCCCTCCTTCCTCCCCTCCCAATCTCTCCCTCCTTTTTCCCCACCCATGTCCCTCTCCCAGTCCATAGATAAGGGAGGTCCTCTTCACCATCCCTCTGATCCTAGTCTATCATGTCTCATCAGGAGTGGCTGCATTGTCTTCCTCTGTGGCCTGGTAAGACTGCTCCCTGCTGGAGGTGATCAAAGAGCAGGCTAATTGGTTCCTGTCAGAGACATCCCTGTCTCCATTACTATGGAGGCCATTTGGATACTGAACTGCCATAGGCTGTGCAGGGGCTCCATGAGTGGTCTTTGGTTGGAGTAACAGTTTCGCAAGACCCCTGTGCCCAGACTTTTTGGATCTGTTGCTCTCCTTGTGGAGCTCCTGTCCTTTCCAGGTCTTACTATCTCCCACTTTTTCATAAGATTCCTGGAGAACCCTCCTCCACTGCTGGTGGAAATGTAAACTTATACAGCCACTTTGGAAATCAATCTGGCACTTTCTCAGACAATTAGGAATAGTGCTTCCTCAAGATCCATCCATACCACTCCTAGGCATATATCCAAAAGATGCTCAAGTATACAACAAGGACATCTGCTCAACCATATTTGTAGCAACTTTATTTTTAATAGCCAGAAGCTGGAAACAACCCAGATGCTCCTCAGTTGAGGAATGGATACAGAAATTGTAGTACAGCTACACAATGGAATATTACTCAGTGATTAAAAAAAAAAAAAAAGAAATCATGAAACTTGTAGGTAAATAATGGGAACTGGAAAATATCTTCCTGAGTGAGCTATCCCAGAAGCAGAAAGACACACAGGGTATATACTTACTCATAAGTGGATATTAGACATATAATATAGGATAAACATACTAAAATCTGTACACCTAAGGAAGCTAATCAGGAAGGAGGACTCTGGCTAAGATGCTCAATCCCCATTCAGAAAGGCAAAGAGGATTTACATCGGAGGAGGGAGAAAACAGGGAACAGGACAGGAGCCTATGACAGAGGGCCTCTGAAAGGCTCTACCCTGCAGGGTATCCAGGCAGATGCTGAGACTCATAGCCAAACTTTGGGCATAGTACAGGGAATCTTATAAAAGAAGTGGGAGATAGTAAAATTTTAAAATTTAATTGTAATTATACCACTATGTACACAAATATGAAAAGTGACAGCTTTAAGACATCTTCATTACTACCTAAATGATTGTAGAAAACAAAATAGAAACACAATGTAAATAAATTTCATATTTATGAGGTCAAGGAGACTATTTTGCCTTCATCCCTGCTGAGAAAATTATTTGGAAAAAAAACTCTAGTAAAATAAGGATGTAGGTAATAATTAACATGGACAATATGAAAAGATTTCACACCAGGATATACATGGGCTAATCTGGTTTGAACTTCAAAGACTACTTTTGGAAAATATATATATATATAATATATACTCTATATTATATAGTATATTCATATGATACATATGTATATTTACATATGTTATATATATGTATGTAACACACATTTTATATGTGTTTTAGGCTTACATATAGAGTATATAGAAGAACTGACAAGTTCTTAGAGTCCAGATACACATGGTATAGGATGTAATACAAGGAGATGAGGATAAAAACATAGCTTTAGTCATTTTGTAGCCAACTTTTGTGCCATAAGCAGGATTTTTATTTTCTTCCTGTGAATAATGGTATCTTCTAACGAATAAAAACTCACATTTCATAAAGACATGTATAATACTAGAGATGAGACAAGATGACTAAGCCAAACAATATACAAGTAACACAATGCAAATGTTAGATTGATAATAAATCATAAGATGCATTTGCAAGAGAATACTGACTAGACAAAGGGTTGATTTCACACTAAGTCCCAAGAAGTCACATTGAGAATATTATAACATTATATATCTTCCCTAGAGCAAAGTCTGATAGGAGAAGAGAATGAAAGACAAGACACAAGACTTAAATTAAATTGCTCAAATAGCATTAAAAGGAAGATTAGCACTCTTAAAAGACACCATTATTTTCACACAATTGTCAAACCAAAGATAATCTGACTTTTCTTATTTTTTCCAAATGACATATAGAAATCAAATTAACTTTTTCCTTTGATTCATTATAAAATTTACTCAGACATTCAAAACAAGACTATTACCTAATGGATGATTCAAAAACATCAAAATGTAAAAAAAAATGTAAATTTCGTGGGTTAAAATGGGTGAGTTGTAATTACAGACTAGAATGGGTGCTAAGAATTTCCTCAAAAATTAATTTTCATTGCTAAAGATAGATGGCCCCAAATATAAACAATCAATATTACTAATAGAGAGAGAGTTGATGTCCTTTATTAAGCTTTTCAGCACTGCTGATGTGAATATCAAATATATTTATTAACCAATCCTCAGAATATAGTATATCTTTCCTATTCAATGTAATAAATTTACAAGATAGCACAGATGACATTACATTTTCTTGCTTACAAGTCAACGAATCAAGCCTTCTAAGCATCCTGTGTCACAGGGGTTCCTCTCTCCTGCCTGGTGGCTTCTGTGCCTCCATCTGTAGAGACAACCAGAAGACTGGAGCTTCCTGGACCTCTTGGAGACTCTTATTTTATAAGGAGTTCACCAAGACAATAAATTATAGCCTAGGACTACTTTAATTGTAGAGATGTTATAATAGAAAGTGAGAAAATTGTGATACAAGGTCATGGAGTATTATATATACTCAAAAGAAGCAAATTCCAAATTATATACTTGTATAAATACCTACTTAAATGTAAAGTGCAGAGTTCCTTTAGAGCCAGTACATATTGTCAAACTAAAGAAGAAAGAATTACGCTAACAAGATACTATTTGTAATGAAATAAGCTACCTTTCCCTAATCCATTATGTAAACACAGATGATGCAATATCAATCTTAATACTTGTCCTCCAATAAAGCAGTTCTTTTTAAATTTATTTTAATATTTTATTTTTATTAATTACAGTTTATTCACTTTGTATCCCAGTTGTAGACCCCTCCCTCATCTCTTCCCATGCCCCTCTCCAAGTCCCTTTATAGTGAAGGTCCTTCTCTCTTTCCATCTGACTATAGCCTATCAGGTCTCATCAGGAGTGGCTGCGTTGTCTTCCTCTGTCGCCTGGCAAAGCTGCTCCCCTACTCAGGGGGAGGTGATCAAAGAGCCAGAAACTGAGTTCATGTCAGAGACAGTCCCTGTTGCCCTTACTAGGTAATCCACTTGGAACTGAACTGCCATGGGCTACATTTGTGTATAGGTTCTAGGTTATCTCCATGCATGGTCCTTGGTTAGAGTATTAATTTCAGAAAAGACCCCTGTCCTGGATTTCTTGGTTCTGTTGCTCTTCTTGTGGAGCTCCTGTTGAGAGACCAAAGAATTTTGGGTATTTGTTTAAAGTTTAAAGCATAAGCCTGAACAAAGGCTAGCCAGATGGAGACATGTCCAGCAACCTGGGGAAAGAAACTAGCTTTACTGCATTCTTTCCCTGCCCACTACTGATACAGTTGCTAGGAAACCGGCCCAGATGGCCATGCCAGAACCATGCATGGTCTTGATGCCTAAAGTAAACCAATCATTTCAAAAGTCAAATTCCCTTACTCAGTCATGTAACACCAAAGCATGTAAGTCCCTACTTGTGTTTTTTTCCCCCCTTTAAAAACCTTGTTCCCTTAGACCACAGGGCCGCATTCCTCTCCTGCTTCCACAGGAAGTTTGCAACCCATATTCAAACATGTGTACAATAAACCCTCATGTATTTGCAGGGGAGTCAATTCCTGGTGGTCTTTGGGGGTCTCACAAACTGGGCATAACACTGTCCCCTCCAGGCCTTTCTATCTCCTCCTTCTTTCATAAAGTTCTCTGCATTACAGCACTGTTCTTATTTTAGGCTTCAAACATTTGCTTCCTACAATTTTGTAAATACCTGACTTTTTTTGTTTTCACACAGCTTCATCAGCCCCCCCTTTTTTCCACCTGAATATTCTCCTATATGTCCCAAAGGCTCAGTGGATCACCCCTTCCCTGCTATGTTTCTATGCAAGTGAATCCAGATATATAGGTGAGTAGCGAATTCTGTGTGATATTGAGGTAATGTCAAGCACAAATGAATGAGCAAACCCGTGATCAAATAGAACTCTGAATACTATCAGATCCTTTCTCCACTTTTTAAACAAAGGATTTCAGAGCTATTCTCTACAAATTACTGTTTTTTTAAAAAAAGATTTATTTATTATTTATACAACATTCTGCCTGCACACCAGATCTTATTATAGATGGTTATGAGCCACCATGTGGTTGCCAGGAATTGAACTCAGGATCTTTAGAAGAACAGTGACTGTTCTTAACCTTGTGCCATAATCTTTTTCTAAATCACTTTCTTTTGTATTTCATGATCACACTATTTAAGACTCAGCTAACTCATTTGTTTCAAAGATGTGGTTTACTTACACAGAAGCTCTGCTCAGTGTACTCTGAACCTAAGTTTGACAGACAATAAACTATAAAAGTGAATATAAAACACTCAGTTATTTTAATGCTGGCTGCTGAGCTATGTGGCAACTTGGTACAAATAACCAGCTGCTTGTGAATTTACTAGCTGTCTTCATTGCAAGAACCTCATAACTAATTCTCTAGAAAACATTTGGTGGCAGTGGTTCCAATTCATCAAGAAAGACTGTAAGAAATCAGAAATAAGCAGAGGAAGAGGTAAAGCATAGTTATTATGATTTTACTGGGGCTTGAGGATGTTGAAATACAGCCAATGTGTAGCCTCAAAGCCAACTGATCATTAGTGATACAGTCTTTTAAGAATCCAGTATGGTACTTTTTATAACTGAGCACAATAATATAAGGTTCCTAATTGATAAACACAGAGAAAAATTTGTTGTGCCCCTGAATATCACACCAGGAGGGCAACCATGGGGATGTACAAAGAGGTTAGTACTCTCCTATCCCAGTAAGGGCAGTTTCTGCTGATATCTCCAGCAAATTACAGCTCCATTCCTGGGGAGAAAGAAAGTCCTCTACTGGGGCAGTCATTAAGTGTGCAGGAATTCTTGCTCTTCTACTGGCAATTGCTTCAGCCTGATTCAGTAAGAGCTTTCTTGCCCCTTCCTCATGAACCTAAGATTTTCCTGCCTCATTTCACAGCACAATACTTCCACAGACTGGCAGTAAAGCCTCAACACCTGTTCTCTTGAGATCCTTACAACTCTATTACATTGCTTGGTTTTGACTGTTTCCCATTTTTTACTTTTGAGAATTTTATACACATATACAATGAACTATGGTCATATAGGTTGCACATGTCTCCGCTCTACCTCTTCCAATAGCCTTCCAAATAGGTCCCCCCAAGTTCATCTGCTTTCTTTCCTTTGATGAGCCACTAGTCCATCTGGGGCTGACCATATGCATAGAGGCAGTGGACCATGGGAGACCTCCTAGTGGCCACACCATCAAATCAGAATGATTCTCCCATCCCCAGAAACTATCCAATGTCAATAGCTCTTCATGGGGCTTAGAGACCATTTATCATATCTATTCTAGGGTTTTGTCCTAACTGATTTTGTACAGGTCTTATGCTGGTAACCATGGCTGCTGTGAAATTATCGCTGTCATACCTGCTAGAAATGAGAATTTTCACAGCATTTCTCCCCAACTTCTGACTCTTATATTTTTCTCCCTCCTCTTCAAAATTCCCTGAGCCCTAGTGATGGGGTTAGTACTAATGTCTCATTTAGGGTTGAGTATTGAGTCTTTTAGTCTCATCACCTTGATTAACTATGCATCACTCCACTAACTGCTGTCCACTTGATGGGGCAGGTGCTTCTCTGACCAACACTGAGAGCCCACCAGCTCTATGGGTGAACATAAATATTTATAAAGTCATTTAACTTTTTAACCTTTTAATCACCTTCTATTTGTGGTATGAAAAAATTATATTATAGCCACATGCTTTAATGAACACAGCTGGTCATGGGTAAGAAGAGCTCTATAAATTCAAGGCAAGTCTATTCTACGTAATGAGGTCCAGGCCAACCAAAGTTATATGGTAAGACATTATCATGACAGATAAACACACACACACACACACACACACACACACACACACTAAATCCAAATAAAGATCTACTTGAGAAATGGAAACCAGGCAGGAAGCAGCACATCATGATATGAGTGTGCTTGTTCCCTAGTGTGTGTTTCTTCCGCAACGCATCAGTTCATTTACAGGCACCAGCAACATCCTTCAGTGCTACAGTATCACAAACTGGGCATTTCCGTTCAAAGGGACACTTAAGAAACATGAGTAGTACCTGTAATCACTAATTAGATTGTAGAACATGGGCTCTCTTCTCCTTAATCCAAAGGTTAAAATTGTTTTTAGTCAGTCATAATCCAACACTCTGTACCAAAGGGGGGTCACTGAAAAATACAGAAGTCTAGATGAAATTTCATCTGTGGACTCATTCTTGAGTGAAGTAGGGGATTCACATTACACTATTTTGGTGGTTACATATACATTTAGTCTTTCTTCTGGAAGGTTATGCACACAAAAAATAAATTTTATAATAGCAAATAAAACTCGTGAATCTATCACCAGCTGGAAGAGTTGACATTTGCCAGTTTTTTTTTTCATATGTCACCGCTTATCCCCTGTTTGTTTGTTTGTTTGTTTTCCATTGCAAAACACATGAGGGTCTTTTTATTGTAAATTACAAGCTGCAGCTTGGGCCTACACAGCCCCACCGCCAAATCGGTGGGAGCTGGGTGCGCCGCCCCCAGGTTAGTTGGGTGATATATAGATTCTGGTCCATCCCAGCATGCCCAAGGCAGGGGCAATTCCTACCTGGCAAGCATCTACTGGTCAAGATGCTACATTTTGAATCGATTGGCTATAGGAAGGTTCCCAGACCATTAATGACCAGGTGTCCCTACCTAGGGGGAGGGTCCAGTTTCCTAGCAACTGTATCTCTAGTGGGTGGGGAAAGAACTCAGTGAGGTAGCTCTCCCCTCAGGGCATCACTAACTTCTATACTGCACCTACTCTAGGTCTTAACGATCACTGCTACTTTATCTTTTGGTCTCTCATTTCCCCCTTTCCCATGATCATTTGAAGACTCAATCTTGGGTCTTCCAGATATGACCCCTTGCATCTTATAGATTTACCTTTTTATAATGGGATCTGAATATCATTAGTGTAATGCTCTTAAGCATTTTTTTATGAAAGAAAAGGAGAACTATTATCCTATTTTTTAGGGTCTCTCTAGGCTTTTAGCCCAGTTGCTGCAATATTAGTTTTTATTTCAGCTAAGCAGATGCCCAAGATAATAGCTAATGCCAGGGAGCCCCTTTTGACTTAGCATTTCAGCCTTCTAGGGGGAATTTGGGTGTAGATCCGGCTTCTGGAGCTTCTTCGATGCTGACTGTTGGACCGTAGGCATCAGGGGCTAGGGAGGCTGAAATGCCAGCCAAAGGCTGGGCAATAGGGCAGTTCCAAGCTTCTGGTTAGTTGATCCACCCAAAGAGGCAGGGAGCAATCAGGTCAGTTTCCAGGAAGTCCAGATTTTAGCTTGCAGTCCACAGCTGATCCCAGAACAGAGTTAAACAGCTGAAAATCTGCTGAGACAAATTTAGACTAGAGACAGAAGTTAAAATTTGTCTATTAAATGGGAAAGATCAGGGAAAATCTCATCTGCAATCCTTTTGAGCTATGCCAGATCCAGGTCACATCCTGAAACTCATGAATTTTAGTACACAAAAGGAAATACATAATTTTAAATACTCAGAAAAGTAACATATCAGCAAATCAAACATTTTGAGAGTAACAGGTAAAACTGCATCCCACTGAATGAGTATTAGCTGTTTGTTTTATAACCTTTATAAACAACTTAAGTGTGTCCACGGTAACATTTTTTTTTTGTGGGCATAGCTGTTGGTAATTAGCCACGAATGAAGCATGGCCATTTTTTCATACACTCAGCATCTACTTTTAGCTCCCACTTTTATGTTTACACTGGAAAGTTAGGCAGAAATACATTGCTGGCTTTAGTGCTAACCCCTGGATGTTTCGATTTTTCTTTATAAAGTAACTAGAAGGAATAGGTTTAAGATATTGCTGTGTCAAAGTCTACCCCAGAAATGGCAGATATTAAAAATACCATACTAAAAGCTATGACTTTTGGGTCAGATATATACATTAAACAGATGTTTTTAACATAACGAGAAGCACCTTTAAGTCTATCTCTAGAAGCCAACAAAGGAAATTAAAATCTTAACCTGGTGACTGAATAATAAGCAGTCAATGCTTCATCAACTTATCAGAACTCTATTGATTAATGCCAAAACTCTGAACTTCTAAAATCTTATAACATAAGCACAACAGTAGCAAAGAGGGGGGAGAAATTTAAAATACCTCCCATTTTTAATCTGCTTTAAAATATTTTTTATCTCTTTATAACTCATAATTATATACCTTAAAAAACCTACTTAGACTCTCTATTTTTTTGCATTTATTAACCCTGAAACATTTTTTTCAGACCAAATAACACTCTCTAGATTTTTACAACCTAAACTCCTGTATCCTCAGAACCTACATAGGCTCCATTTATTTATCTTAAGACACAGGCAACTAACATGAGTCCTGTGAGCAAGGCAAACCTGTTTTTCTTCTAAATAAGAGATCTAGTACCTAGTAGTTCTAGCTAATGAACTGATCAATGAGCTAACAGTCGATCTAATTGTCTTTTCTCTAGCTGCAAAGCTACAGTAAGCTTAGCATAGCCATCAAGGTGTTCAGAGACCTGAGAACAATAAATTATAAGCTAAATAAATATACCAATCCATGTGCCAATCAAAATAACAGGGATGACTGGTTAGTCCATCACCTAGGCAGTGTCCCTGGCTCCTGTGGTCTCACGGCATCTTGAACAGAGGTGGTTCTGCCAGGCACATAAGATGAGAGACTGTTTTTGTGGAGAAAGAAATGAGAGAATGGCCTCACCTCACCCTTAGCAACGTGAAACATTGACTCTAGGTGTCCACAGTTTTGGCTGGGCCCTAGCAGTGGGCCAGTTGAGGCAGTATTGCCCAGTGGTTAGCATACCACAATCCAGAGTAGCAGTCATCTGTCGTTGTGTCCAAATCTTGGAGACCTTGGGGGAGCTACTGCCAGGATTTCAGGACTTCCTGTCACAATAAGCTTACACATGTTAAAATGCCATATTCAGATTTCTGACAAGCTTGAGGGCCAGCATATCTGAGTTACTCTGTTTTTATCATCTGCTCTAAACTGTGTCCTATAAAACAGAATGTTATACTCTCTAGTTCTAGCATATTTCTGAGATGCATGTTCTAGAAGTATATATTTTAAGTAGATTTACAAAGGCAACTTTATAGTTACCCGTCCTAGGCTCAACCTTAAAAAACCTGAACAAAGACACTAGGTAAAGCTCAACATCTTAACCAAATGCAGTTGTTAGCATAACTTTAAGTCTGCTCTTTCTGAACTAAAATTAAAGCAAACCTTTTAACCAGATACAGTTCATAAAGAGGCTATCAAATCTTGCTGCTCCTACTACTTGCATTAAAATTGAACAGTAAAAAGCTTTGCACTTAGCACTAATCAGAAGACTGAACATAACTGAGATACCTAAACAAAATGGTTGCAAATACATAGCTCCACCCTCTTTATTGCTGAACCATCATGGCAGCTAGCCACGTGTTAGCACGGGCTGCAACTGACAATACCAAACATAGCCATTAGGTGTTGCTGATGATACAGCAAACATTGTGGAGCATTTACAATCCCCCACAACCAAAAGTTTTAACAGTGATTAAATATGTTTGAGAACCAACTGCAAAACAGAACAGTACAGAACAATTTTAAACTGTAAGAATTATTTTAGCCATAACAAACCTATTAGCCAGAATTTTTTCCCCTTAAAAGAGCATAAAAAACATTTTGCAATGAGGAATCACCAGCCTTTAAATGAAGTACAACATATTTAAATACAGTTCTTTCTCAAATCATATTAACTCTCTAGCTTTTTAAAACACATCCACTAACCTTCTGCAACATCCTATATACCTTCAGGTTCCTAGCTTCCCTTTTCTGGCTTAACCAGACATTTTTACTTTTTTACTTTCTCTCTTGCTTTTCAGACAACATAAAACTCTCATCAAAATCCTTTCCATTTTGACATGAATGGAGCCCAGAGTCTACGATTTGCTTTTTTATAGGCAAAGCAAAAGAAAAACAAGTTACATTAATACAAAGAGGAGTTCTGAAACTGCCAAATTTTTTTTTAATTACTTCCCTGTAGCAGATAAGAAGGTCCAAGGTCACATAAACTCTAAGGAACTTAGAATAAGCTTTAAGGAACTTGGTGAAACTTCCTCTTTTCTTTGTCTCAAGGTAAAGAACAGGGTGGAAACATGTTTTTTCATAAACAAAGCAGCTTAACAAACAAACAGCTCTCCATAAGATACATTCTAAAAACTGCAGTTTTCTCAGCACAGACAATACGGCAGGGTTTTATTTAGTAAAATTGATAAAATAAATACCCAAAATCACTGTCATACCCAAATGCCTGATAAACTTTAAACATTTTATAGCCTTAAACATTTAAACAATTTTTTAAAACCCGTTTTTGCAATATCAAAATAAAGTACCCCTTTTGTAGGAGGGAAGTCACAAGGTATAACCATAATCTTAAGTCAAAACCAGATTTTAAAACCAGAATTTACCAGTGCAGACAATTTAATTTCTAAAACCAATACCAATTTAAAATAAGTCATCCTTTTAACCTAAAAGGAAATGAGAATTATTTGACCAAGGTGTTTTTTTTTTTTTTTTTTATCCATACCAAGATGGCAGTCACATTATAAATCACATGGTAAAGTCAAGAAGGCGGCGAGACACTGAGGCACTTCATACCACGTGGTAACCTATACATATGTGTTTACAGATCTAATAAACACATTGGCACATATTTTAAACAAGTTTCATGAGGCCTTTCAGAACAGAAAACAGAAGGTAGACACACACAAATACTGCACAGAGACATTGAGACAAAAAACATACAGCAGCTGGCCAAATTTCCCCGGGACCAAAACTGACTCTTCTCAGGCAGACCGAACAAAGGCCTTACAGAAATTCCTCCAGGATGGGCCCAAGTCCCTTCCTGGGTAAGATACTGTAAAAACAGATTCAGATTCCCGCTCTGGCTCCCCTCTCACAGAAGCCTGAGTGGTGGGTGGTTCTAGACCACCTCCAGATACTGATGAAGTTGGGGGACGTCTCTCCCAACTTCAGTGACTGTGATTGTTTGACACGTCTGTCCAAATCACATTTAGTCACTCATACAGATGCCTTGAGGCAGAACAGAATTCAGAAGATAGGCGCCAACGGGAACACTGCACACCGCACAAAGCAACAATGATGGAGACTGAGACACAGACACGACACTTACCAGCTGTTATGAGACCCTCCGGATCAGTCCTGAGGTCTTGGGGGGCTCTGGAATCTCGGTGGAACCTCCAAATGTTATACCCAGTTCGCGAGCCCCCAAAAGATATCCAGGAATCGACTCCGTTGCAAAACACATGAGGGTTTTTTTTTTTTTTTTTTTTTTTTAGTTTTTTTTTATTTTATTTTTATTTTTATCAGTTACATTTTATTAATTCTGTATCCCAGCCGTGCCCCGAACCCTCGTTCCCTCCCAGTCCCTCCCTCCCTCATCACTACTGTGTCCCTTTCTAAGTCCACTGATAGGGGGGACCTCCCCCCATTCATCTGATCCTGTTTTATCAGGTATCTTCATTGAGTTCCTGTTAGAAATAGTCCTTGTTCCCCTCACTTTCGGAAACCAATTGGTTACTGAGCTACCACAGGCTACATCTGAGCGGAAGTTCTAGGTTATATCCATACATGGTCCTTGGTTGAATGTCAGTTTCAGAAAAGACCCTGTGCCCAGATATATTTGGTCTTTGTGGAGCTCCTATCCTTTCCCCATCAGACTAACTCCCCTTCTTTCTTATGATTCCCTGTACTCTGCCAAAGGTTTGATCATGAGTCTTTGCTTTGAAAACACTGAGGGTCTTTTTATTGTAAATTACAAGCTGCAGCTTGGGCCTACACAGCCCCACCGCCAAAGCGGTGGGAGCTGGGCACCTATCCCCTGTTTTTAAAGAATACTCTAACAATTGGATCTTATTGTCACCTACAGTTGATAGACTTCTAAATATTTCCACTCAAGACTGTCACCAGTATCTTTGCTAACTTGGTGCTTCTGTGAAGGGGTTATGCAGATGTGCTTTTATGGACATCATTGACAATCTGAGAAGACAGTTCTAATCACCTGAGCCCTTTCTAAAGAACAGAGTCTTTTCTTATACTGAGTCAGGAAGAAGAGGAGGCAGGAATGATGACAAGGGAATCCAACTAGGCTGATCACAAGAAGGGACAACACAGCTTTGCTGAAAGTAGGGACAAAGCAAAACAGCAGCAGTAGAACGTGCATAGTTATCTGGAAGCTGAGAGTACCCTCAGCCAACACCCCGGAAGTCAGTGCACCTCAGCCCTGCAGTCCACATGAATTTCAGTGAGCTTCAGTGAAGACTCACCTTTTGAGCCTCCAGACACTCAGCCCTGCTGACTGGATTGCCTTCTGCAAATCCAGGTCAGAGAAACAGCTGAGCCACACAGTGCTGGGATAATGACCCACAGCTCAGTGAGATAATAAATTTGTGTTGTTTTAAGCCTCTCACTTTGTGGTAATTTATTATGGCAGCAATAGAAATCAAATTCATCAGATTTGTTCTCTTTTACAAATTCCCCATCAGCCTTTCACCAAATGCTCTTAGCATTCACTATCGATCACAGCCTAGATCCATTATTCCATTAGAGATTGTGAAATGGTAATTTAGAAATTCTATCATTCCTCCTGTGTATATTACCTGTGTGCATTTTTATAAAGAAAACTTTGACTTCTTAACTGTTAACTACCCAAAAGAGAAAACAGAACAAAAAGCAGTCTTCACTCCCTTCTATCTATTTTTAATTTTCTAGAAAAACAAGTTTGTCTCAGCTGTCACCTAAATGTGTCTAAGCAGCCATATGAATTCTAGATTCCAATACATATGATATACTTGGTTCAACTGCATCAAGTAGTCTTTAAACTTAAAATTCTGATATCATTGACATCCTGAGAAAAGGTTACTTGAGTCAGGATTCTTGTTTATCCATCATCCTCTCTTTCCTAAACAACATCCCACAACTACACAGAATTTTCTGCAAACCCAATCAGCATCTACCTCACCAAAATTTTACTTATTTTTCTGAGAAACAGTACTCAGAGATTATCATATGGTTAATAGATGAACTCACTGGACTGGCATAATACCTCATATGAGCTTTTTTAAGCTACAAAGGAATGTATTTAAAAAAATAAGAATATGAGCTGCTATTGAATTCAGTTTCAGTGGATTGTTGCATGGGTGTGCTGGTCCTTTCTGGTTGTCAACTAGACTGTATGTGGACGCATACCAAGACGTGTTGTCTTGATTAGTGTAATTGAAGTGGAAAAGTGTGCACTGAAGATGGATGTCATGCTCCAGCAGCACCTAGACAAAACAAAAGGGAAGGGAACCTTCTGTTGTTTGCCTAGCTGTATTCACGTTGTGCTGGCCAGTTCACCCACTCTGCTGGCATCTTGCTGCCACCACCACGTCTAACCTTCAGTGCCAGGCTAGAACTGCTGAGAAAGCCAACCTCACATAAGAGAAGCCACCAGGGTGTCAGCTTCTGCAGTGTAGAGTCAGACATTGTTGAAGTACCTAAACGTTTGTGAAAGTCAAACAACACATCCCTTTTAACATACATTATTCTGTTGGTTCTCTTCCATTAGAGAAGGTCTGTTTCATTCAGACTCTTTTAAGGTTGTTACATGATTACCTTGTGCTGTGTGCTATCACACCCACATCGTGGTGCCACAATGTATACATCCATCTGCTGGAGTGATTCACAGAACTGAAAAAGTCGGCTTCCATGTTTCCCTGCTCTTTTTCTTTCTGTTCTTAAAGTCTGTTCTGCTGACATCACAGTTTAAACACATGAAGGATTTCAAAAAATTTATCTCTGTGCAGTTGAATTATCACATCTCATCCACAATCACCTACATTATTCCAGTAATTTATTTTTCTTCTTTTATATTTTAAGTGTACACAATATTAAGTGATTGTAAACTAAACATATAGAGAAACTACATTTCCCAAAGTTGAGCTTTAGACACAGCCATCCTACCTTGCTAACTCACTTACAGAGAGGAAAGTTTTTCTGTAATATTAATTTACCCTTGAATGTGTGCTAAAAGTCATACCCCAAAGAGAGTAATGCCTGTCTTCTAAAATAAGCAGTATTCCTGAGAAGCAGTGGTCTAAGCTTTGTGGAAGAAGTGCTTTTATGAAATTTAAAATCTTACTAACACCAACAACTGGTTTTGCCTCCTCCTAATTTGTGGCTTCTCTCTCTTGCCACTGTATCTGCAATTGAATCATTGTTAAGTTCACTGTGTTTATTGAGTCTTTTCTTATGATCAATAGATGAAAAACCCATTTGAATATCTAAGTAGATCACATTAAATCATTTCAAGGGAAATATATTCCTTTTACTTAATGAGTTTAAAGATTGAAAACTGAAATGTAAAGCTTGAAAGATTAAAAAAAAGGATGCAGAATCTTTATATCATTTTTCTACTTCACTAATTTTTCCTTGTCAGTTAAATGCTGTAGATGAATCTTGTCTTCCTTTAAGGCCAAAATAAAAAGTGAGTTATATTTTGTTAATAATTCAATTCACAGAGTTAAATACACAGTAACTGTTAAATACCATTTTAATATAACAAAATCAATTCACTTCAAAAAATATGGATAAGAATATATATATTACAACAAAACTATTTTTCATTACATCTGTGTATTTATATATTCCACACAAACCTTTTAGCCAATCAAGACATTGAGAAGTATAATAATATGTAATAAGCTATATGTAATAAGTACAATAACATGTAATTTGTCACAAATTTACCCAGAGATAATTACTTGAATTTATTGTTCCTTGTAGCCTGTCACTCAAATCCAAATCACAGTCCTGGGTAGGATTGTTTGGAGTCATCACTAACTGCACCCATGCCAAATGAATAACCATTGTGAAGAGCAGCGTCCACCCTTAACTTTATTCCTTTCTTCTTCTGAAATCACAGATATGACTGGATCTAGCCTCACATTCTGGAGTTGCTTTATATATTGGTTCTAAACATGAGTGCCAGGAGGTCACCCATGCACATGAACTGGTCTTCGTTATTTGGAAATAAGCAAGTCACAATCAGTATGAGACAGGCTGGTGTTGGCACCAGTGCTCGGTGCCACTGATAGACAGAGCATCCATAGACGCACACATGCTTTGGAGCACTCTCAGCCACTCTTCCTCTTCTGTATTCAAATGTGTGAAGGTCTGTGCTCACCTTAGTGTGGTACGTTTTCAGTTATGTTAGCATTTTTCAGTAAGTTGCTTAAATATTTACTCATAGCTATGGAAGGGAAGATTACTTACAATTTTTATACTTGGCCATTTATTTTTAAATCAGTTACAGATTCTTTTGTACATACAAATGAGACTTATTAACATTCATATCTATTATATGGTTAATGCAAAAATGTGTTTAAAGGTACTTTAAACTGTCTCAATAGTGTGTTTTATTTAACTGTCAGGGTGAATGGCTGCTATGACTCATAGTTGAGCAACAGAAAATTTAAAGCTGCAGCTTTCCAAGCAGTGGAATCCTAACCTTGTTAGAAAGAAAGATATGTTCTGATACATTGAGGTTAACATTGCATTGCTTCGGCAAGGGAGTAAAATGCTGACTTTTGTGCCAGCACATACTTAACACCAATACTTTTGCAGGAACGATTCTGCTTTCCAAAAAGGGAAAATACAAACTGATTGTATTCAGATACATTTTAACATTCTGGTGGTAGTGTTTACATTAAAGTTGAATTAGAATTCTAAGAAGAGTTGAGATGTCTTACAGTAAATCTGGAAGTGTCATGTACACTAAAGCAAATGCACTATAACTCTAGAGAAATTAACCAAATGGTCAGCTTCATATGTTATAAAATGTTATTATTATACCTTGGGTTTCAAGATGGTTCAGCAAGGAAAGTAACTGACACCAAGAAAAATGACTTGAGGTTGATGCCTGGAACCTACACAAAGATAGAAGGAAAGAACCACTCCACAAAGCTGTGCTCTGACTTCCATGTGCATAGATGTTGTGTTGCTTGTTTGCCAACTCACACACTCACACACATGTATATGCACATGCTAACACTCACACTTGCACACACACACTCATTCATAAACACACACTCACATACTCACACATGCACATGCACACGTGCACACACTCTCATACATGCACACTCATATACACTCACACACAAATCCCCTCACATGTATGCACATAACTACACATTCAGACACACATTGTGCCCATACAGATTTTAAACGATTATAAATAAAATCTGAAAAATGATTGTATCTTAGCTACCAACAAACTGATCATTCAGCTGTTAACTTCTCCATGAAGATGTCTTTCTTATGCCAATAGTGGGTGCTTGTTCTGCAGCTGCTTAAACACAAGTTTATGCATAAGACTCTCTTGATTTTACGCTTAAACTAAAGGGCATCCTAGGCTATAAAGATGGCACCAAGTTAGATTTTTAAACATTTGATATGAATTAATTGTTAGGTCTCACACACATTGACCAGCGAGTTTCTTAGGTTTGTAAATCATTTTTACAAAAGCCCAAATCCAAGTTCTTTTCTGGTGGGTGTATATAATTTTTAAAATTTATTTTATTTCTTATATTAATTACATTTTATTTTCTTTGTATCCCAGCTCTAGCCTCCTCCCGCACCCCTCCCAATCCCACCCTCCCTCCTTCATCTCCTCGCATGCTCCTTTCCCAGTCCAATGACAGGGGAGGTCCTCCTCCCCTTCCATCTGACCCTAGTCTATCAGGTCTCATCAGGACTGGCTTCATAGTCTTCTTCTGTGGACTGGCAAGGCTTCTCCCCACCTCAGTTGGAGGTGATTAAAGAGCCAGCCACTGAGTTCATGTCAGAGACAGCCCCTGTTCCTTTTACTGGGGAACCCACTTGGAGACTGAGCTGCATTGGGCTACATCTGTGCAGAGGTTCTAGGTTATCTCCATGCATGGTCCTTGGCTGGAATATCAGTCTCAGAAAAGACCCCTGTACCCACAGTTTTGGTTCTGTTGGTCTCCTTGTGGAGCTCTAGTCTTCTCCAGGTCTTTCATTTCCCATTCTTTCATAAGATTCCCTGCACTCTGCCCAAAGTTTGGCTATGAGTCTCAGCATCTGCTTTGATACCCTGCTAGATAGCGTCTTTCAGAGGCCGTGTGGTAGGCTTCTGTCCTGTTCCCTGTTTTCTCTCTCTTCTGATGTTCAATCTGTTTGCCTTTCTGAGTGAGGATTGATCATCTTACCCAGGGTCCTCCTTCTTGCTTAGCTTCTTTAGGTGTACAGATGTTAGTATAGCTCAGTGGTTACTTCGGCAAGAAAGACAAGTATGTAATTATTAATTCGTATGATTTTCCACTTTTGTTCTGACTGAAGGACAGAACTTAAACAACAGATACTGGGATAGTAAAGCATGACTTTGTCTTCTCTAACTAGACATATTGGGGCATTTTTCAATCAAGGAAACTATGAATAGTCAGGGTGCCCACGCCCAGGCTACTTAATCCAAGACACACCATTAAATGAGCAGCTATGATTCATTTCAGAATTATTTTTTTAATGAACATATGACATCTTGTTCTGCTGAGTGATGAACCTCCCAGCCTTTCCATGATGCACACAAAATAAGCAAGACCAAGGAAGCATTTCTTTTTTAAATTAATTAATTAATTAGAGTTTATTCACCTTGTATCCCAGCTGCATTTCAATTGCAGGTGATGTGATATTCTATTCCATGTCTATTAGGAGAATCATGTTCTTTATCCCCTTGTAAACACTGGCCATAGAGCCTTTCACTCAAAGTTGGTAAGTGAACTAATTACTTTTCTGTTACAGTATGTGAAACAACAACCCAAAAAATAACTTAAAGAAGAAAGTTCATTTCTTCTCATAATTGCTAAAGGATGAAGTCCTTCATGAAAGGGAAATTACAGCAAGGTGGCAGAAACAGATGATTGGCTAATCACATTTTCATCCCAATTTGGAAGCAGATATCTGAGGTGAGATTAGAAAGCCTCACAGCCCATCACCCCAGGGGCGTCCTTCCTCCAGTATTGTTCCACCTCCTAAACATTCCCAAAACATCCCTATGCATGCCATCTGGGGATCAGAGGCTCA
Organism: Rhombomys opimus; assembly: GCA_010120015.1. Taxonomy (NCBI): domain Eukaryota; kingdom Metazoa; phylum Chordata; class Mammalia; order Rodentia; family Muridae; genus Rhombomys; species Rhombomys opimus. Next base: position 1,039,152 of record REGO01000144.1, read on the forward strand.
AATATTTAAGTCCATGAGGTGATTCTAATTCAAACCACCATAGTAAGAAGTACAAAGTAGAAGCCTTCCGTAGGTTAGCACTGGGGGAAGGGGGATGAAATCAAATACCCTTGATCATCTTTAAGGCCAGGATGTACAACAGAGACTGAATTGGCTTTCTTCAGAGCAGGAGCATCAAGGTGGCAGGTGAGAACATCTTCTACAAAAATATCACTTTGAACAACTATCTTGCTCATAAATACTTCCACAAAAGCTAAAGAAAAAAGGTGAGAGGTCATAATGTCTGCGCACAGCACAGAAAGAGGAAAATGCATTGAAGAGGTCAGAAATGAGCATTTTCTATCACCAGAGGGGACCATTTAACAACTACAGAAAACATAACAGGCAGAGAGATGCTACCCACATGTGAAAACAGGACAGGAATATTAGACTTGTCTCAGATATCAGTCTTCCCAGTAAAAGCACATTGTCAGGGAGGCGTGCAGTGGGCCCTGACTCTACTACATAGTGGTCAGCCAGATTATCCTGTTCGCCTTACTACCCAGGTGACCCAATGAGTCCTAAAATCCAAGTTGATCGCAGCAAGACGTCACGCATAGCAGAGCCCTACTTAACTGCAGGCATAAATTTTAGGCACACTGAGCTTCGACACCCAGTCTGGTCCAAGTTAGAATGATTCAGCCTCCGTGGCTGCCAGCTTGACAACTCCTCCGAGTATCACCACTTTGACTTTGATCTCCAGTGGTCTTGGATCCCAGGCCAGCAGCTGTAGATGTAATGCCCAGGCACACCTCAGGGCCAGAATAATCCTAGCACAGTCCATTTCAGATTGCTACTAGCACAAAGTAAGCCTCATAGTCTGAGATTCGTTCCTGTCCTCAAGCCAGTTGTGTACCAAAGCCAAAGTCACTAGCCTAGCAGACATGTGGAACCAGAGCCTTCGTTATAACCTCCCTGCCAGCCAACAAGTTCTTGCTTCCGTGCAGTCCAAAACTATTGGGAATTTTAGATCAGTTACAATGAAATGAACCAATACAATCTGTTTCACTCTAACACCAGGTCACCCCTTCTGACTTCAGGTACCAGTCTGCCATCTATGCACATAAGCTACCTTGTCAAGATGACCTTCACATCTCCATGCTTCAGGACAGCACAAATGGTCCCACAGTCCCATAGCCACCAGGTTCAGTTCCTTATCCGAGGCTCCAGTGTCAGTCCCATCCCACAGTCTGAGCTTTGGAAGCATGAGCTGTGATACAAGACACACACCAATCTCTTTGAGCACAGATATAGCCCCTATAGGGTCAGACTTCAAACCCATCAATTCAAATTCAGTCACAGGCATTTCAGGACCTGCCTAGCTTCTGCATGGTAGCTACTTGTCCAAGGCATTGTTGGTTTTCAACTAGACACAGCCTAGAATCATCTAAAAGGACAGCCCAACTGATAAACTGTCTATATCAGATAAGGCTGTTGAAAAGTGTTGTCTTAATTCTTAGTTGATGAAGGAGGACCCAGCCCCCTTTCTCCTGGCAGGGGATATGGGCTTATGAGCAGCATCCTCCATAGCTTCTTCTTTCAAATTCCTGGTCTGATTTTCCTCAGTGAAACACTGTGATCTGGAAGTCTAAGCCACACAAATCCTATCATGCCTAGGCTGCTTTTTGCCAAAGTGTTCTTTCATAACAATGGAAAATAAAATATACCATCACTTTAGTACCATGTAGCCCCTAGGTAGCCAAGTTGAGGCCAACCATTGTTATGGCCTCCAGGTCTCCATTTGCAGACTGAGGTTCTAGTAACCTTCCTATGGGCCCAGGTGCCAAGCATGGAAATACAGATATTTTACGATTTTTTTTTAATTTTTATTTTTATGTTAATGAATTTTATTTATATTTGATATATTATTCACTTTGTATCCCAGCTGTAGCCCCCTTTATTCCATCCCAATCTCACCCTCCCCCCCATGCTCCTCTCCAAGGCCATTGATGGGGGACTTAGTTAGTCCCCCAAATGGCAGTGCCACTGGCAGTGTCCTAAATGGCAGTCTGGTCTCGCTCAGACAGATATCTGACCAGGTAAACAGATGGGTTGCTATGAAGTGAATGGAAAGCTAACTTCAACATTTCTCAGAAATCTTGTGAAGTGAGTTTCTGTTTTTGGGAGTGGTATTACTTCCCTTATCCACCCCCTACTAGCCCCAAGGTTGTTCTGGCCACGCCCCTCCTCCTGCCACTCCAGCTCTAGGCTGTTCTGGTTAACTTGCCTGCCACCCCTTCAATAACTGTCCCCTTAAAGATGGCAAGGCTTTTTTCTACCATTTCTTTCTCTCTGCCCATAGGAGGCAGCCTCGGAGCTTTCATCCTTCAGTAAACCTTTCTTTCTAGCCACAAGGTGGTCTATCTCTGTATAATACATATTTGATAATTACCAGTTATGTTTATCAATTTCTTTGAAAGTCATAGAAATATTTAGCCATTGTATTTGCATTATAATCAGATTCATCAGATAGCTTCATTATCTTCTGTGATAGACAGTAGTCTTCTGTCACTTCCAGTGCCTCTGTTACCACCCCCCCCCAGCTGTTATTGGTAGTTTAAGTTTTTATTTTAGTTGTAGGTTCTTTGGTGATGACGTTCCATATGTAAGATAAGAATGTCATTGGGAAATAACTTACTGAATAAAGGGATGGACTTAGAATAACTTGCTTTTCCCAATAATAATTTATTTTCAATTAAAAATTATGAGAATTTCTTAATGTGAAACTTAAAATTTTGGAACATTGCTGTGAGGTAGTTCAGCTGATATAATTACCAAATGTATTGTCTCATGATTTTCAGTTGTTAGTGATGAGAACTTAAAACACACACTTAGCTGACAGAAGCAGCCTTGAAGGCAAGGCTGCATGAGCAAATGAGCTTCCACCATGAGTTGTGCATGGTCTATGAAGGATGTGCCCTGGATGAGAAGGACCACAGGGGCTTTGTCTCAGCCTTGTGTCTTGCTGCTGCCATGCTTGTCTCCTGGCAGGATGTAACTGAGCATGAGGGGATCCTCACTGCCTAATGTTTCCTGGTTACTTACCCACTCTGGTTGGGCAGATCTTTCGCAGACTCTATATGAAGATGTACTTCTATGTAATAATGCTGTTTAGATGAACTGATGACTTTGCAATTCCTGATAATGACTTTATAGAATTCCCGATTTAGTTCAAATAACTCTAGGTCCTCCTCACCCTATGCAGAAGAGCAAAGTCTGCATAAACAGTCTGTGAACCTTCCCATGTCACTGGCACAAAAACTGCACTAAGGAGAAGAACAGGCTTGAGACAGAGTTAGGATCAAAGGTAAACGTTTGCTCTGGGCTGGAAATTAAGGCATCGGTCTTGATAGTGTTATGCGCAAGTCTTGCAGAGCCCAAAGACCACCAAGGAGCAGATTCCAATGGAAACACAGTAGGGTCCTTTTATTACAAGCTCATGCTTGGGCCCACACCTTCACTGGTGCAGAGGTTCTTGAGTGGAGAGCCCAGAGCTCAGGGGGAGGAAGGTTTTTACTTAGGGTTACAGCAAGGTTGGGAAATTCCATATAGGCAGTTTTATGATTGGTTAATATTTAGCAAATATCGGGAGTCCGGAGGAAATTGTCAGGAGAGTCAATATAAACCACAATTGTTTCACTCACCCTATGGTAAAGAACACCTGGAAAAATTCCAGGTGTTCACTGATTAGCCCTTTCTAAGGGTGATGGGTAAATATTGCTGGGTTTTCGCTAGGCTATTCCTCGGGTAGAGGACTCCATTGTTTTCTTCCCGGAATTGGTGACCTATGACCTAATCCCTGGGGCTGGTGACTTCAAAGTAAAATCGCGTTGCTGAAGAATTATAATTTCTTATAGACAATGACTGGGAAAGACCTCAGGGGGCAGAACTTGCCAGTGCCCTCTGCACACATGAAGGCGCCATTCTCGAACAGGACACGTGCCTGGCAGATGGTGACCAGTGGTACACCATGACAGCACACATTCTCCTACAGTCTCCACCCTGCACCTGGTTGCTGGCTAAAATGGTCTTTGTGGCCCCGGCTCGGTCCTTGCGCCCAGTGGAGGCAGGTCGAGCCGTATTTGGTGAAGGCTCCAACCAGCCCCGCCAAGGGGGGATCCTCCATGGTCGTCGGCCTGCACACTCTCCGGCCACAACTGCAGTTGGGCTGGGCAGTACTTCACCAGTGTGGTCTCGGCCAATCAGGGAGCCCACCTCCCTGGTCTGAAAGCAATTCACCGGGGCTTTGATCCACCCTGAACAAGGCACTTTGAGCTGTGGAAAAAAAAAAAAAAAGGATAATATTTTCAATGTTAGACTGGGCCAGGTGGCTCCTGCCTGTAATGCCAGGAGGTCAGGCCTGGTTCTCTCAATAGATAGTCATGAACAGAAAATAGAAAAACTAACTAAATGTGAAAGGAAAGAGTAGAAATATTTCTTTGAGCACATGATGAAGTCTTGGAGTTAGGAGATAGTTCAAGAATGTTTAGTTAGGTCTGAGCCTTAATAGAAAGACATTTAAATAATCCTGCTGTAACCCTTTGCACCCTGTTAACCTTAAAACTTGCTCAAAACAAACAAACAAACAAAAACTGTTGCTTTAAACTCACAACGAACCGATGGAATAAAGACATAGCTAGAAATATTTATTCTTAATGGAAAAAATCAGTAATTCTGCTGTATAACAAACTGTGATAATTGCTTTTATGGCCATGAGGTAGTTTTTTCGCTGATATACAGAGCTTTGCTTTAGAGGGTATATAAGTCTAGGACAATAATTAATGTTATTGGAGCCTACTTGGCTTCATCCATTGTATGTGTGTATGTGTGCGTGTTTTTTTTTGTTTGTTTGTTTTGTTTTTTCTATTTCTCTTTTCAGCCAGCTCACAACGAGTTAATAAGTTCTGAACCTTGAGCTGGCCAGCTGCTTTGCCCTGCTAGCCTCTTCCTGAGTCTTACACTGGCTTAGGTAATTAAGCTCCTTTTCTTAACTGCCAGCTGCTAATCAGCAGGAGGCATTCCTCAGAAACCAGCAGGTCTGACCCCAGGAGTGTTTAAAGAGAGTTTCAGAGCTTCTTGCCAGTTGTAAAGTACTGGCCCCTGAAGAATTAAATTGCCTGTTCTCTCAAACTAAGGCTAGTGCTGGGTACCATGAGTACCTAACCACAGATGCTAGAAGCTACTGGCTCCCAGACCTGTTCACTGACTCGATTTCCATTGCCTTAGTTTCTCCTAACCTGTTAAACATAGTCTTTGACAATTACTAATTTTTAAAATATACCATCGTTACTGCAATCGCCATGTTGTGCAATATTATTTCTAGAACTTAATCTTCTCTGACTTTATTTTACTAATTTTGAAAAAAAAAAGTCTTCTTTCATTCCTGTACACAGTGTTCCACTCTGCTCCTCTGGGTTCAATTCTTAGAGTATGCATAAAAGTTAGAAAAATCTGGGCACAGGGGTCTTTTCTGAGACTGAAACTCCAACCAAGGACCATTCATGGAGATAACCTATACCTCCTGCTCAGATGTCTCCTTGGAGACTTATGGCAGCTTAGTCTCCAAGTGGGCTCTCTAGTAATGGGACAGGGACTGTCTCTGACATGAACTCAGTGGCTGGCTCTTTGATCACCTCCCCAGAGTGGGGAGCAGCCATTCCAGGCCACAGAGGAAGATGATTCAGCCAGTCCTGATGAGACATGATAGACTAGGGTCAATCTAAGGCTTCTTAGAACTGAGTCATTTCTCCAACTCAAAGATTTTTAAAAACAAAAACAAAAAAAATAGATATTTGGGTGCATAGTAGGTGTTATAGTCAATCAATAAGCAGAGTTTATATTATATGTTCTTGTCAAGAACATAATATTGACCCTACCAAGCAGCGTTTCAAAACAGATACTAAGACTCATAACCAAACCTTCAGCAGAAGGGGAATTAGTATGACGGGGAAAGGATAGGAGCCCCACAAGGACCAAATATATCTGGGCACAGGGATTTTTTTTCTGAAACTGTTTCTCCAACCAAGGACCATGTATGGATATAACCTTGAACCTTTGCTCGGCCAAAGCTCGTGTGAGCTCAATAACCAATTGGTTTCCCATAGTAAGGGGAACAGGGACTATCTCTGACAGGAACTCAATGGCAGGCTCTTTGGCCTAACCACCCCCCAAGGGAGGAGCAGTTCTGCTAGGCCACAGAGGAGGACTTTGCAGCCAGCCCTGAAAATACCTGATAAAACAGGGCCAGATGAAAGGGGAAGAGGTCCTCCCCAATCAGTGGAGTTGGAAAGGGGCAGGGAGGAGCTGAGGGAGGAGAGGGTGGGATTGGGAGGGAATAAGGGAGCAGGATACAGCAGGGATACAGAGTTAATAAAATGTAACTAATAATAATAAACAATAAAAGAAAGAAAAAAAACATATTATTGATGTGTTATAACATTAATTCTATGATCAGAAATAGTCATTCATGAACTTGGAAGCCTTGTCAGGAAACGCACAGAGTTTGAGGCCAGCGAAGGCTATATAATGAATTCCAAGCCAGCCTTGGCAAAGTGTGAGACACTGTCTCAGAAATAAATTTAAAACAAACAAATAAACAAATAAATAAATAAATAGATAAATAAAATTTTATTACATGTTGAACTATTTCTAAACCTACATATTTTAAATAAATAATATGCAGTCTCTATCTGCTTTCAAAAATTAGAAATCCAGTCAATAGCTACATTTGAATTTTACATTTGCAACACTTTACAAGAGAAAAAAGCTGGCACAAACCATCATTTCCAAAAGCTGAAAAGTTACTGTGACCTAATGTTGTTGGAGACACAATAGAAACAACAGTAAATTAAGCTGAAAGGAATGAAATGAAACATTTTCTAAACTAAACTAGGATTTACATTGCAAATGCCCAGGGGTTCTCAGTATCAACACTTGGTAATGACACAGAATTGCTTAAAGTCTTTTTTTCCATTTGAAAGAATGGCTGAGCAGAGGCACAGGGGAAGCTGAAGCACTTCCTACTGGCTGCATTAGTACTTCTACACTGTGATTAGGAAATTAGAGTCTGACTGGAACTGTGGGCTAAAAACCCAGAGAAGTTTTAATCACCTTTGAATTAAGGTTGTCTTTTGTGTTTCTGCCTTTATAAAACTGGGTTTGTGTCTGCAGTATGATCAGTTTGTCTTCTTAAGCAGCATGGAATATCGCTGACATCCCACAGCATAGGTCCTCCTCCTGAATTAGTCAGAACTGTGAGTTAGTGGGAGGATTCCAGTTTCAATAAATGAAAAAAGAGAGATGCAGAAATCTGATTATTTGATAAGAAGGAAAACGGAAGTGTGCTCCACGCTTTTGCAGGGTTACAGATGAGTGTCAATCGGAAAAAGTGTGTTAAAAAGAATGTTATCATCAGGGTGGAAAAGATCCTGAAAGCTTCTTTACACTAACTGTGTGTGGTGGCACTCTCTTAGTTAGAAGTGACAGCATACTTTCAGACAGAGGGGACAAGAAACTGCCTTTTTGACTGAGAATAGCACAGCTTATTTCTGGTCCCCTTCACTGAACCAATTATTCTTTTAACATCAGCTCCCCACAGAGACAGTTAATACATGACAACCTTTCTTGGTCAAGCCCGCCTTACTTAAACAGAAGTTTCTCTGGAGAGCTTAAATGGCTTGGCACAGAAATAAATTAGGCAATGACAGCTTACTTCATTTTATTAAAACAGCATTTAGGAGTGAATGTAACATGTATCCAGCTATGAACTGAATAGATCATTCTTTTGAAAATGTCACTTTAGACTCCTCTGGAAACTGTTATGAAGAGACAGATTAATAAAAAGATGATGGATAATTGAATGATGTAATTATAAACAAAAATGTGTGCCTGTGGGGAAAATCAGGTGAGTGCTTGGTTTTGACAAACACAAATAACCCTTGTACCAAGACTGCAGCTTTATTCCCTGAAGCAATACTATAACACTTTGTGTATCTGTTGTCACAGCATAGAAGCATTGATTTCTTCCATCAGAAGCAATTTAGGAAGGATACAGAGGAGAAATGATATCACTGATTTGAAGGGTCTGAAAGCTTACTATCCTAATTCTTTTCTCTGAGAGGGACTTCTGACCTTTCCTGGGGTTTTCCTCCATGAATTCAAGAGTACACTAACCAGATTCAGTTGAGAAAATTATCAGGTCAAATAGGTTTCATTCACAACCATGTGCTCTCATTCCCCTGAAGATATGCAGTGCAGGCATCATCCTATCCAGGAACTGAGAGACCCTGTGAGCTACAGAAATGGCCCAAACTCGTACAGGTTTGGTTTCGTTTCCAATGATGCCAAGGTATTTCTCCTTCTCCATTCCCTCCCTGCTTTCCCACCTGCTTTCCTTCCATCTTCTGGTTCTTCTTCCAGTCTCCCTTGACACTCTCTTCCTGGGTTGGTGAGAGATACACAGTTTAGAAGACTTGACTTAGCTATTTGTAACTTTTGCCCATGAAGGCATTGAATTAATTACTTGGATAAAAGCCATTCCGGAAAGTTTATTTTCTGACACTGCCTGTATAAATACGTCTTTAAAATACAAACAAAACAGTGTTACATGCACACATACACACATGTATGCATGCAAATCACACATGCGTGCACACACTCACACACATTCCCCCTTCTCCATACATCCTTAGTATTAATACCATATCTATGACTTGGAAACACGATAAAAAATAAAATCATTTAGTGACAATTTTATTGAAAAGAAGGGCTAATAATTTAAAGACGTACCTTTCATACATGGGGAAAGGACTTTAAATTTTCTATATCTACATATGAACATGTTTACTGTTGCACCTGAGTTTTAGATATTAAAATGTCTCCATCTCCTGGACTCTTGTATTTGTAAAGTCTTATCCTTAAAGGAAACTCCTACTATAATGAACTTAAATGTTTGAATGTAGGTTATTATTAAGAATGGGTCACTATTTCAGTTTTCTACAGAAAATAAGTTTTGATTGTCAGAATACAGTGACTGACTAGTCACTTACAAATCCATGAAAACTGGTCTTAGTACCCTCATGTACCTTTACTGTCCAGTCAGTGGAAGATGGGCTAAGTCCCAGCCAGCTAAGGGTTGTCATGGAAATCTCTGCAGCATATTTGTTCATTTGATTTGCTCAATTGTTTAGGACATATGGCCTTGCCTGTGTTTCTAGCCTACAGCGAGAGCTGGATAACAGGCTACTGTGAGTCTACTGTGAGCTTCCAATGGATCTAGATTTCATTGGCGTTATGGCCATAGGAGAGTAAGCATTGTTTGTGACACGCAGCGCCTCCCAACATCCTCCACACTGAGACTTCTATACCAGCATGCAAGCACTGTGAAGCTTAATTCTGGATCAACCGAGGCACACACATGTCTGGAATTGCATTGAATTTCATTATTTTTTGAGAATTTTATGCAATGTGTTTTTATCTCCACTCTTCCTCCTGACTCCTCCCAAATCTACACTCAATAATATTCAGAAAAGTGTTTCCTAACAAAGAATACCTTACAAGATACTTGTGTAAGTTATGCTAATAGCAAAGTATCATTGAAAACTGACTCTTACAGTGATTACTAAACTACAAAAAATAAAAAATAAACTAGCATATATTTGTTTACTAGGAGGCTGTTATGTTTGTCAAAATTGTATACACATGCGTCAATCAGAAAATTTGAAAATTTTAGACGAGTTTATTAAGATTGTGAATTCATCTCACAAGCCTTTTGGAGTGCTGATCTTATCTTCCAGGAAGGTGGTAGTTCTCTATACTTCATTCTTCGTAATCCCATGCATATCTCTGCCAGCGTTTTGTTTTCAACATTTTTGTTCGGTGTCCTCATAGATTTTGTACATATAGATTTTGACTGAAAAAAAATCTTCATTTTACAAGTTTTATTTATTTTTAAGTAGGATTTGAAAAGCAGAGTTTTCCAAATCTGACCCCATTCTCCACATGTGCATCAGAAGCTGAACGAGGGCCTCTTTGAACCCGTGTCCTACGGATTATTTGTTGCCCAATAGTTATACTGGTGATTAGCTATTCTATACGTCAGTCGTGATTTGCAGTCTTACTTTGCTTACTATTACTATTACTTCAGCAGTTTTCATCAGAAAGTATACCAGTCCACAGGATAGGTTTATTTTATTTTATTCTTTACCTTATAAATTACAAAAGAGAAGCCTACAGCAAGCTGAAGCAACAACATTGGCAAAAAAAAAAAAGGCAAATATTTTACCAAACAATTTTTTCCATTCTCCGTCTCACTCTGAAATAGAAATTGTGCTGCGCTCCTCATTTTGCTTTGTTCTCTGGCTTTGAAAGCAGATTTTGCCTTTCTGATGGAGAGGGATGATGTCCTATTCAAAAATACTCCACTCAGCTGGAATGAAGAAAATAGCTTATCTTATTTATGATTTCACATTAAAGGTGAGTCAGACAAAGAGTAATTAAATCAAAAGCTTTGGAAAGGGGACAAGGATATTTGCTGCCCACCTACCCATCATCACCTACCATTATTCCTGTTCCCATGTGGCCAGAGTTTAGACTTTCTTTCTCTTTGTAAAATATAAGGAGCCTGAAGTAGCCATCTCCTGTAGACAGGCTGGACTTCCAGTGTGGGAATGAGGACACCAACCCACCCACAAAACCTTTGACTCAAAATTTGTCCTGCCTACAAGATGTAAAGAAACTAAGATGGATAAAAGATTGAGGGAAAGGCCAACCAAAGGCTGGTCCTAACTGAGATTGATGCCATGGGAGAGAACCAATTCCTGACACTATTAATGTTACTCTGCTATGCTTATAGATAAGAGCCTAGCATAATAGCCTAGCATAACTCCTTTGAGAGGCTTCACCCATTAGCTGATGGAAACAGACGTAGAGACACACAGCCAAACATTAGAGCTCAGGGAGTCCTAGGGAAGAGTTGGGGGAAGGATTGAGGGAGCCAGGAGAGTCAAGGACACAACAAAAAGGCCATAGAGTCAACTAACCAGGGCCCATGGAGGCTCACAGAGACTGTACCACCAACCAAAGAATATGCATGCACTGGTCCTAGGCCCTGTGCACATGTTTCATATGTATAGCTTGGTCTTCATGCGGGTCCCCCAACAACTGGAATGGGGGCCCCTCTTGGACTCTGATGCCTGCCTTTGGATCATATTCCCCACACTGGGCTGCCTTGCTGACCTGAGTGGAAAAGGATGTGCCTAGTCATACATAAACATAATATGCCAAGACTGGTTGGAGCTGATGGGATACTTCCCCTTCTCTGAGGAGGAGAAGGGAGAATAGGTGCGTGTGGGGGTAGGGGACTGGGATGAGAGGAGGAGGGGGCTGCAATCATGATGCAAGATAATAGATAGATAGATAGACAGACAGACAAATGGAGAAAATACATCCAGGGACATTATTAAGTGTACCATAATGTTCTGCTATTTGAAGGACATTGACTTCATTATCATATTCCCATCTTCTAACTCTTCTCTAGGCAAATATCATTAAGTAGTGATGATGCAACAATTTTCACATTTTTTTTCTATGACAAACTCACTCAGAACTCAGCTACCTGACACTGTATAGCAAATGAGCATACATGTGTTCTGACATTGTTCTATCATTTCTCTTTTTTTTTTAAATTTCAGATTGACAATTTCATATGTAACTTCTTCTATGATAAAATGATTTATTAAGATAGAGGCTGTGTTTGGTACTCCTGAAGTGGAATGGAGTAATTTGGCCCTGGAGCAGTTCCCCTTAGCACTCTTCACACATGCACAGATCTAACCGACTGACTGCTAATGCAAAGATGGCTCACATCACATTGAGATCTTCTCACAAATGTCTTCTAGAGGGACAAAGCCATTGCTGTGGGGATGAGATGAATTTAGGAGTACCTTGCTGATGAGCTTCTGACAAGAGATTACCCAGCTCCTCCCCTGCTTCCTGGGAGCATACTGGAAATAACACATTAAAGGAGCAGAAGGAGGAACTTTTCCAGGCTTCAGAGCTAAGCCCCTACAGATTCTGATAGCTGTGTTGGGGGAATCAGAACCCTTCAAGGATGTGAGTCAGCAATGAAGACAATGACACAAAATGCCAACAATTAGGTAAAGGAAATGTTTTCTTTCACAAACCCTTACTGAGTAGCAATGTTACCAACGTGAGTAAACATGAGAGAAGGAGGCTCAGAACCATGATTTATGTCTTCAGAGTGGTAACATTTTAGTACAAGCAACAGGCACACTGCAACAGTGTGGCAAGTAAGTGGTCAGGCAGTCTATGTTTATCACAGGCTGTGAGAGTAGAGCACAGCCTTACTCTCTGGTTGAAGAAGCTGTTCTTATAAGGATTAAGCCATAACCAGCTGTTAAAATGTTTTAAGTCCCAGTTACTGTTCTTGTGGTGGTATCATTGCTGTTGATACTCATTTCTACTATATTTCAGCGATTATTAAAATTGCTTTGGACACAAACTCTATGATGATTCTGACTTCTTCCTTTCTTCCTGGTTTTCTGGCCATGTCTCAGATCTCTTACAACAGCTTCTCACATAGTTTCAACTTCAGTCTATCTATGTAATCACCTCCCAGAAATTATATCCTCTATTTGTCCAACATACTATCCCATACTTCTATTCAGCTATCCAATTACATAAACATAATTTATGATATGCTTTGGATCATTGAAACACTATTTCGGTAGCAGAACCATACACAGTACTATATAGATAGGCAAAAGAAAGAAATTTCCAGGCAAGGCAATACAAATACTTGTAGATGGCTTCACATAGCAATTGAGTGAGAATTGCTATGCTGGGCTTCTTACTTTTGGATCATTTAAATAATCCTTGGGCTTCTAACAATGGTCATAGAAGCTACCCTTAGTTTGCTGATTTGTTGGTGTCTAGTTTTAAGCCAATAAGGGCAGGTGAGAGAGTCTGATTATGGAAGTGAGCTAAAGTGTAGAATCAATAACTTGTCTAAGAAAGGGGAGAGATAATCCAAAATTCTATAAGATGTCATCAACAAATGTGTTGGACCACATATGTAGTTATCCTGTGCCACATGTAGCCTGGGAGTCCCAGGATGGCCCTAGCTGCATATAGAACTTCACAACTGAATCAGAAGCTCATTAGTAATTAAGTTATAAACACAACCATTAAATGAAGACCCCTCCTTGCGCCATGTTGTATAACAAGTGAAAAGTATGTCTGTATTATGGCACTTTTTGAAAATACTGAAACAATATACAGCCTACATGTCTTGGCACACAAGCTAGTGGGAATCGTTTTATACAGATATACATATATATGCATACATAGGTACCTACATACACCTATATATCTGTGTACCTATATATACATATATGCACACATATGTATGTGTGCCTATGTATACACATATAGGTATATGTACCTATATATACATGTACCCATATAACTGTATATGTGTGTACCTATAGATACACATGTATATGTCCATGTGTGTATATATGTGCCTATATAGGTACACATATATATGTCATCAACAAATGCACCTATATAGGTACATACATATGTGTGTATACATGGATACACACACACACACAAGTTCTCATAAAGCAGTATAGGTTGATCTTAAACTTCCTGTGTTCCTTTTGTCTCTGATTCTTGAATGCTGGGATTAACTGTGTGTTATACCTTGTCTAACTGAGAATCATACTTGTAATGTACTGACCCTGTCACATGAACTTAAGCCCAGGCTACAAAGCTAGTGTTTCATATGACTCAAGTATGCTTTGGGTTAGTACCATATGCTTTTTTCTTATATCATCATCATCCAATCCTGAGTTTCTCAATATGTTCCATGTGTATGTCTTGAGGTCCTGGATTTCATCAGGTCTTCTCCATGGGATATCTGCTCTCACCATGCCCTCTCCCGACATGACAAGACTACCACTTTTCCTATAACTGTTAGAATTCAACAGCTTTCAAAGTCTACCATTTCAAAAAAAAATCCTCATTTTAGGTTTTTTAACAAATCTTTTACTTTTTATTATGTTATCCATTTAGAATGGGGCAACAACAAATCACAATAAAGAAATCATTGCTCACAGTTATTTATGGTGTTACTACAATTTTTAGACACCAGTGACTTAGATTCTTACTTTTACACTGTGGTTTCTTTTGGCAATGTGGTTATATTCCAAATTTTCTATTATATTCATGTAGAGGAGAAATATGTATTTGTTAAATAAATTAATATATATGATTCTCATGTAAAAATTGGAATGTAAATGCACCATGTCTATCTCTTTTCCCACAGTAGGAGTACAATAGACTTATCAAACTCAAAGAATAATAAATGCATTGAGTTTTACAAAGGGAACAAATGTATTTTTTTTTGTCTATGGTCCCTAAATATCTTTAACTACTTAAATATATAAATTAAAAACCACACACACACATAACTTTTCTGACTTAATTATATTTTCATGGCACTTATTTATGCCTATATATTTTCATATATAGGCATAAACAGTCTTAACAACTCACATCATCATAGCAGGCACAGAATTATCAGGAGAAAATGTGTAGGCCACAAGTGGTGAACAGGTCCAAAAACAAACGGGAACAGAGGAGTTGCTGTTGTCAGCAGTAACTTCCAAGTCAGCACAGAGGTGTGGCTCCCTTGTGCAAGTACTAGGTATATGTGGGTAAATGATTGTCCTCAGGGAGCCTACATACAGTTTTTCATGAATCTAGAGATCCTTGTTCTAACACCTTAACATTTTTCATCCTGACAAATATTTTTCTGGTAGAGCTCTTTAACTAAAAAACAAAACAAAACAAAAGGGAATAGGTATTTGTTATATGGCAGGTACTGTTAGGAATTCAATAGTAGGGAGAACACATATATCTCCAGAGTGTTTGCATTTGTTAACATCGTTTTCTTTATTCTAAATAATGGGCAAACGGCTCAGGAAGAGGATGTTTTCCCTTACATCAATGCATGTAGGACATGGTAAAGCCAGGACTAAAATATAGTTCTCCTGACTTAGATTTCTACTCTTTTTCTTTTATTCCTTTATTTCTGTTTAAAAAAACAAAAAACAAAAAACACTCCTCTGCCTAGTGCAAAAAAAATAAGTCAATTAAAATGAGTTAATTTCAAAATCACTAGACACACGGAGACTAATTGTTACAATAGTTCTATACTAGACTTTAACTTTCACTTATTTTCTAAAACTAGTAAAGAAGAATTTCAGAATAAGATTAAAACAGACACAAAAGCTTCCATAAAAATTATGAAAATGTGCCCACCGTGTGGACATAGCCAACAGTCTTAAGAAGAAACTCCACACACATGTAAAATGCTTGCGTGGAATAGTCATTCTAATATAAGTACTTGCAAATCTGGTGGTGTTGTGAAGTCATAAAACATTTAAGTCAATTAAAAGTGTAACAGAGAGTTGCATTATGTGAAGCCAGTTGTTATAACCAGCACAATTAGGTTTTCTTGATGGGGAGAAAACTTCAAAGACCTAAAGGACTCAGTGATGTGTTCATTTCAGGCTGAGTTTGGAAGTGGGTTGAATCTCTCTAAACAAAAGAATAGAGTCCAAAACAAATTGAAAACTTAAAAGGGATAGAAAAGAAGTAGAGGCAGAAGATGGATGCTACGGGCTCCCATAAGCTCATAAAGGAAACTTTCTGGTTTTCATTGAATGTTGAGAGGATTTTATTGAATGTAAAGACTAATAAAATGACAGAAATGTATCTGGTAATCCCTGATAACCCTCTGTGATCTGTACTGGAAGGGTGAAACCAAATGACAGGGAGTGTGACACAGCTCACAGAAAGTCTAATTGATTAAAAAAAACAGTCATATATGAAGAAAGGGGATGAACTAACACAAGGATCTGAGTGTGTATCTCTGCAGTAGAGACCTCCAACTTTGTGGTAAGCCCTTGGTTGGATCCTGAATTCCACAAGAGAAAAAGAGTATAGTTAAGGAGATGGTAGAGATCAAAGAAAAACTGTGTGTGATTGCCTAATCACAGTCAGGAATGGCAGACTAATAATAGCAGCAAATACTTCCGAAGTTTTATTTTGTACTATTCATTTTAGAGCTTCAGTTGTGCTTCCTTATTTAAGACTTCAACCAATCTATGAAAAGATTATTTTTTTAACATGCTATAGATCAGGAGATTGACTTCAAAGAAGCTAATTAGATCTCCTGGCTATGACATGACCTACCTAGACTTCAAGCTAGCAGTCAGCTTTCAGAGTCAGTGGTAATGCGAATTGTTTGCATTTAAAAATATTGAAAGTTTCACTGGCCAGAAGACTAGAGTACAGTTCTTTGGAAAGTTAAGGTCATTAGTCCTTTTGAACATAAGAAGAAAGTGCCTTGCAGAAAAATAAATGGGCATGTAAGTTCTCAAGTTCAGAAGTCTCAAAGGCCAAAACCAAACCTATTCTGCAATCCACCTAAGCACAGTGCTGCCACTCTTTCCAGTTTTTAAGTGTTCTATAGGAGCAAGAATTTGTAGAATAGTTCCTCACAAAACCAGAAATCAATGAATAAATTTTGATGAGACTTAGGGAGAGGAAAGAAATATCTTCCATTTCATGGAAAGTGGATCATTAAAAATATAGTGATAATGTCATGTACTGAACAAAAATATTTCTTCCTGAAGTCATATTATCTCTAGTTCTACTACTCAGAGCCAAAGAAAGTAAATTCAATCTCTCTTCCATGTGACAACCCTTCAGCTCTTAGAGATAACTAGCCTACTGCTGGAAATACTCTTTCCTTTATTACAAATGTCCTTTGCTTCGTAACTTTCTTTTCATTTTTATCACTCTTTATGTCCTTATCTGAATGCATTAAAGATCCTTCAAATTATGTATCATTGAATTAAATCTAACATTACAAACTTTTAAAAGAATAGTAGAAACTATATAGGCTTCTTTCTACCTACTGTATATCCTGCAGAAAAACTTAAATATAGTGGATAGATGCTGTATTTTTAATTTATCTAAAAAATGTTCCACCTAAATATTTTTCAATAATTTAAACAATAAACAGTAACAAGCATAAAAATAATCTAAAATTCCATGAAAAGATCATGTGGAAATTCTATATATGTAATTAAGTTTAGATAATTAAATATGTTACTTAGCATATTTAACATAATTATTATTGTTTCAGCTAGTTCTTCAGGGCTTATTCTGAAAAAGAGAGTGTAGAAATAGTGGACAGTTCTGTCCTGTTTCTGGTTTTAAAGGGATTGCTTCCAGTTTTTCTCCATTTAGGATAATGTTGGTGTCTCAGTTACTTCTTATTACTGGGAGAAAACACTATGGCCCAGACAAATTGCAATAAAAAGTGTTTTACTAGGCTCACAGGCTCACAGTTCAAAGGATCAGAGTCCATGATGGGAGAACAGAAACATTGTAACTATAACAGTTGAAAAGCTACATCTTGATCCACTAGGAGGGGGCAGAGGAAAAGGTACAAATCTTTTGAAATCTCAAAGAACATGGGCAGTGACATATGTCCTCGATTAAGGCTACACCTCCGAATACTTCCAAAAGAACTCTGCTAAATGGAGACTAAGTTTTCAACCACAAACCACGAATTCTGCAACTTGGCCCCTGTGTGTCTGTGTCAGTATGCAAAATGCATTTCATCCAACTTCCAAGATTTTCTTAGTCATTCATTCTCAACACTGTTTAAAATTCCAAATATAGTCTCTTCTGATATACAAGGCAATTTCTTAATTTCTCTGTAAAATCAAAACACAAATTACATATTTCCAACATACAATGACATAGAACATTTATTACCATTCCAAAAGTACTGAATCAGTGCATAGCAATATATATTTTAGACAAAAGCCAGCAGGGCAAGCTCCACATCCTACCAATCCTTATTCAATTTTAAAAGCTTCGAATGCTCTGTTTATCCAGCTTTCCTGTTTGTGGCTATAATACAGATCTTCTCAGACAGGATCCACTCTGTGTGTGAACCTTTCCTTTGCAGAAATCCCGTGCCCTGATACCTCTAACATTTTAGGGTCTCCAATGCTATGGAGGCTTCCTTTTCATAAAGTGATCTTTAATGTCTTCCATGCTTGGACTCTTCTGCTATATGCCAGGCCTCTGCAATTCTCCTTAACCACACAGTAGGGTTGCACAACCCCTTTATTGGAATATCCTTCATGATTCTAAGCCCAGAGCCATAGGATGATACTGCCAAGGTTTACAACCGACATAGGGGTAAACGCTGACACCCAGGAATCACTTTTGTAGCAGCTTTGATTAAATGTTGCTTTTTAAAAGTGGAAAAACCACTTATATCTTTTTTTCCACAAGTTAGATTAGTGAGGAGGGGACTTCTCCTGAGGGCACAACTATGTTTTTTTCCATTTTTTATTAGGTCTGGACTTAATCTCATTTGGCTATTTCAGCATAAATTTTGATTTCAATATTAAATGTCCTGGTACTCTTTTTCTCTCCAAACTGTATATTTTGTATTACTTTTTTAAAATTATTTTTTACATTGTATTTCTTTTTTTAAATTCTTTATTAATTACACTTTATTCACTCTGTATCCTCCCTGTGGGTCCCCCCCTCTTTCCATCCCAATTCCTCCCTTCTTCCACCCTCTGCATGCATGCCTCTCCCCAAGTCCACTGATAGGGGAGGTCTTTTTTCCTTCCTTCTGATCCTAGTCAATTAGGTCTCATCAGGAATGGCTGCATTGTCTTCTTCTGTGGGCTGGTAATGCTGCTTCCCCCTCAGGGGGAGGTAATTAAAGAGCAGGCCAATTAGTTCATGTCAGAGACAGTCCCTGTTCCTATTACAATGGAACCCACTTGGATACTGAACTGTCATGGGCTACATCTGTGCAGGGGTCTTAGGTTATCTGCATGCATAGTCCTTGGTTAGAGTATCAGTCTCAGGAAAGACTCCTGTGCTCAGATTTTTTGGTTCTGTTGCTCTTCTTGTGGAGTTCCTGTCCTCTCCAGATCTTACCGTTTCCCATTTCTTTCCTAAGATTCCCTGCACTCTGCTCAAAGGTTGGCCATAAGCCGCGGCATCTGCATCTGCAGGGCAGAGTCTTTCAGAGGTCGTCTGTGTCAGGCTCATGACTTGTTTCCTCTTTTCTCCTTCTTCTGATGTCCATCCTCTTTTCCTTTCTGGATTAGTTTCTTTAGGTGTACAGATTTTAGTAGGTTTATACTATAGTATATGTTTATATGAGTGAGTATATACCATGTGCGTCTTTCTGCTTCTAGGATAGCTCACTCAGGATGATCTTTTCCAGATCTCACCATTTACCTGCAAATTTCATGATTTCCTTGTTTTTTTATTGCTGAGTAATATTCCATTGTGTAGATGTACTACAATTTCTGTATGCATTCCTCAGTTGAGGGGAATCTGGGTTATTTCCAGCTTCTGGCTATTACAAATAAGGCTGCTACAAACATGGTTGAGTAAATGTCCTTACTGTGTACTTGAGCCTCTTTTGGGTATATGCCTAGGAGTGGTATAGCTGGATCTTGAGGAAGCGCTATTCCTAGTTGTCTGAGAAAGTGCCAGATTTATTTCCAGAGTGGTTGTACAAGTTTACATTCCCACCAGCAATGGAGGGGGAGGGTTCCCCTTTCTCCATAACCCCTCCAGCATGTGTTATCACTTCAGTTTTTGATCTTAGCCATTCTGCTGGGTGTGGGGTAAAATCTTAGGGTCATTTTCATTTGCATTTCCCTTATGACTAAGGACGCTGAACATTTCTTTAAGTGTTTCTCTGCCATTTGATATTCCTCTATTGAGAATTCTCTGTTTAGCTCTGTACTCAATTTTTTATTTGGATTACTTGATTTGTTGCTGTTTAACTTCTTGAGTTCTTTATATATACTTAATATTATCCCTATGTCAGATATAGGGTTGGTGAAGATCCTTTTCCAACTTGTAGGCAGTCGTTTTGTTCTAATGGCAGTGTCCTTTGCTTTACAGAAGCTTTTCAATTTCATGAGGTCCCATTTTTTGATTGTTGCTCTTAGAGCCTGTGCTGTTGGTGTTCTGTTCAGGAAGTTGTCTCCTGTGCCAGTGAGTTCAAGACTCTTCCCCACATTTTCTTCTAAGTGGTTTAGTGTGTCTGCTTTTATATTGAGGTCTTTGATCCACTTGCACTTTAGTTTTGTGCAGGGTCATATGTATGGATCTATTTGCATTTTTCTAAATGTAGACATCCAGTTAGACCAGCACCATTTGTTGAAGATGCTGTCTTTTTTCCATTAAATGGTTTCAGTATCTTTGTCAAAAATCAGGTGTCCCTAAGTGTGTGAATTTATGTCAGGGTCTTCTATTCGATTCCATTGATCCATCAGTCTGTTTCTATGCCAGTACCTTGCAATTTTAGTATCGTTGCTCTATAGTACAGCTTGAGATCAGGGATGGAGATACCTCCTGAAGATCTGTTACTGTAGAAAATTGTTTTAGCAATTCTGGGTTTCTTGTTGATCCATATGAAGATGAGAATTTTTCTTTCAAGGTCTGTAAATAATTATGTTGATAATTTGATGGGAATTGCATTGAATCTATAGATTGTTTTTGGTAAGATGGCCATTTTTACTATATTAATCCTACCAAGCCAGGAGCATGAGAGATCTTTCCAGCTTCTGATATTTTCTTCTAATTCTTTCTTCAGAGACTGGAAATTTTTTTCATACAAGTCTTTGACTTGCTTGGTTAGGTTCACACCAAGGCACTTTATGTCATTTGTAGCTATTGTGAAGGGTGTTGTTTCCCCAATTTCTTTCTCGGCCTTTTTGTCTTTTGTATACAGAGGGCTACTGATTTTTTTGAGTTAATTTTGTATCCGGCCACTTTGATGAAGGTGTTTATCAGCTGTAGAAATTCCCTGATAGAATTTTTGGGGTCACTCAGGTATACTATCATATCATCTGCAAATAGTGATACTTTGACTTCTTCCTTTCCAATTTGTATCCCCTTCATCTCCTTCAACTGTCTTATTGCTCTAGCCAGGACTTCAAGAACAATGTTGAAGAGATACGGAGATAGTGGGTAGCCTTGCCTTGTCCCTGATTTCAGTATGATTGATTTAAGTTTCTCTCCATTAAGTTTGATATTGGCTTGCTGTATATTGCCTTTACTATGGTCAGGTATGTGCCTTGTATCCGTGATCTCTCCAAGACTTTAAACTTTTTTTTAACCTTTCTTGCTCTTTTTCATTGTAAATCTACATAAGAGTGATTAATAATAACCATGAGACAGAGTGAGTGAGCATTGGGCCATCTTGAAATCTCCTCTAGCAAAGAAGTTAATCTATTAATTTTTAATTTAGTCACAGGCAAATTCCTACAATAGCCATTCTGTCCCCAAATTTTCCAAGAACACTCTCTAGCCCAGTTAGTGACATTGTTCCCATCTGAAAACCCTTGAAATATGCTCCCACAGTCTCTATGGCTATAGGCTATACTGTTCCTCCAAAATCCTACCATGGCCCATTAACCTGTGCTTATAAGGTCCACCTACTTTTCTAGTGGAAAATCACAAAGCTACATTCCTCCAAAAGCAGCACAGTCTCATTTTTCACAACAAAGTCTATTTCCCTGCACTTTGATAGGTTTCTACCATGCCAAAAGTACCATGACCACAAAATCTTATAAAACAAAATATTTAATTGGATTTACAGTTTCATAGGGTTACAGACCACTACAGCAGACCAATGTGGTAGAAGGAACAGTTGAGAGGTGCAAGTCTTTTACAATTTGTAACGTAAATGGAAACTAAATCCAGGGGAAATGACAAAATACTACTATGGATAAATTCATATTGCAAAATAAATTGTTCAGTTCATGCTGACTGGCAAAGTCAAATTCTCCTACAATATTATTTTAGGCAATGTTTAAACAAATTTATTTGTTTTACATTATGTTGAACCACCCCTATGTCAGAGAATAAGAGGCTGCATAGTGATCAACCACTAGACTCAGGAATCACTAAGAAAGGAGGCTGGAAAGATTGTAAGTTCCAGAGTCAGTAAACAGCAGCAAAGCAGTATTACAAAGCCACTGAGCTTTCCATAACACGATCCCTTAGTTCCCCTGACTGCATGCACAAGACCTACACAAGATCCAGCTGTCAAAATCCCAACATGGACAGCAAGGACCCTCATGGCAACTGAAAGCAACGGGGGGGAACAGTTAGTTTTTTCAATGATGCATCTAAGGGTAGCTGTCTATGATATTATAAACACTCCAACCAAAGTACATATCCATACAGGCAGTAGACAGGAGGTAAATTTAATGAACACATTACATGTATATAATTCTCAGAGAAGAAAAAGAAAAACTGATAATTTTTTGAGTTGTTGTCATTAAGCTTCTACTTTAGGACTTCAAAATGTGGTTTTCCTTATATAGAATAATTTTCAAATTTAATATCAAAACAAAATGCCTTGAATTATTTAAAAAAAACAGTTTATACATGCTTGTTTAAAGTTTAAAAAGCCAAAATTACCATGAAATTTGTCAATTTAGACATAAAATTTACATAATGTGTCCTTGTAAACTCCTTGACCTACAGACTATGTTTATAACACAAAAGTTATATGGTTTATGCATCTACAGTCAGTCTTAAACTACTCTATCATTCCATTCTTAGTACTTAAACAACAAATAATTGCAATTTAAGTTTTGGAAGTAATTTGCAGGTACAGAATGTTCCTGATGAAAGAGTTTCACTATCCAACGCCTTTGATCAGTTTTCACATATGATGATGCATTATCTATCATTCATATAAACTTACAATTTATAATCTATCTGCCCTAAAGACTTCATTAAAATTCATGACATAAATGGAAACTAAATACAGGAAAAGTGGTTAAATACTACACACTGATTCAATGGATAAATTCATATTATAAAATAAATTATTCAGTTCATGCTTACTGGCAAAGTCAAATCCTCCTTCCACATTATTTTAAACACACTGTTAAAATCAAGCATACTACATAATATAGTCATCTTGCTATACACATTGCTTGAGTCTCCATTTCATACATATTTCTCTGTCAAAATGTTCTAATAGTAGTACTCTAAAAATAGAGAAATCGAGATTTTGGTTGGGACCATAATTTTAAATCAATTTACATGTCATTTGCTCACTATAAATTCTGTCGCTTTTTATTTAGCACACAGTACTGCTGTGGTTTGCATGTATGTTCTTCTCACACAACTTATGTAGGGGAGCTTGGTTCCTGAGGTGACAATGTTGGGAAATGACACTTTTAGACACCAGTGCCTGTAATTACCTCGTGCATTGGCGTTTTTGGTATTTTGTTTTGTTTTTGTTTTTGTTCTTTATGTCAACTTGACACAAGCTAAGTCGCTTAAGGTGGGAACCTCAAACTAAGAAAATGCCTTTGCAAGATCTGATTTAAAGCAGTTTCTTAGTTGGTGGTCAATTGGGAAGGGCTCAGCCCATTGTGGGTGGTGCCAACCCTGGGCTGGCAGTTCTACATCCTATAAGAAAATAGGCTGAGCAGGCCATAGGGAACAAGGTAGTAAGCAGCATCTCCTCCATGGCTTCTGCATCAGCTCCTGCCTCCAGATTCCTGCCCTGTTTAAGTTCCTGCCCTGCCTTCTGTCAGTGAAGATAAGCAAAGTGAAAACGTAAGTGAAATAAACCCTTTTCTACTCAACTTGCTTTTGGCCATTTATTACATCAATAGTAACCCTAACTAATCTAGGATCATGCCTTTGGAGAGGACTTTTGTACTCCAGAATGTCGCTGGCTTCCTAATTTAATGTATGATCTCTTGTCTCTATGTGTACTGGATAATTTACTTTGTCAAGACATTTCCACCAGAGGTGAGCTGATTACCAGCATTATGTCCTTAAACTTCTAAAACTGGGACCTAAATAGCTTCACAAAGTTAGCCTGTATCAGGTGATTTGTTGTAATAAAATTATAGATGATAATAGATGAATGAATGATAGATAAGTGAGTGATAGAGTTTTATTGATATATGGGTGATAGAAAATAGATACATAGAAAGAAAAAATAAATAGATGATAGTAGAAGATGATAGTAGATACATGATAGAGATATAGATAATAGGATATATAGATATATAGATAGACAGATGCTAGGTAGGTAGATAGGTAGATGGATAGGTAGATAGATGAATAGGTAGATAGATCAATAATATGTAGTATGAATATTATGTATCCTGTGTTTGAATTCCTAGAAAAAAAGTTGGTACTTAATTTTGAACACTTATTGTTCGTGAATGCTAGCAATTTGGTTCAATCTTATCTTTGGAATATTTCCTTTTGATTTCGACACTACTTTTGGCCACCTTTTCCTTCCTGACAGATGTGTACTCCCCATAGAGATTCTCTCTGGTGTTGTTTTCTAGATTATTTGCTTTCTTCCCATATAATGAGCTATGAATTTATAGGCAATGGGATTCAGCAGCTCAGGCTTCATTTTCTGCCATTATTTCTCCCAGATCACTGGATACAGCAGTCTAGGATGTCTTTTGAATGGAGATATTTTTCTTTTTGTTTCATTTTTTTCTTCTTATTTTCCCTCACTGGTTCAAGAAGCTGTCTCAGCGATTAAGAGTGTTTCATATCCTCGATCTTATATTAATCCTTTTGGCTAGGATCTTGTCTTTGTTTGGTGCCAACAACATGAGAAGTAGGCAGACAACAGCAGATCTTCATCTCTCCCTAAGGTAAGCACCACGGAAGATAGAGCAATAATGGCGCAAAACTTATGGGAGTAACCAACCAACATCTGACTTGACTTGAGGCCCACTCTAAAAAAGGTGGAATCTACCTCATCCTGTCTGGCTAAACAAGAACCAGAAACTAGGTAGTCCAGGGATCAATGGGTTAAAAACTAAATACTACTGTCCTCTAAAAAGTTAGAATAAAATGGTTCCTAATGACATCCCATGACACCCATGGATCAGAGCCTTGTTCAGCTGTCATCAGATAAGCTTCCTCCCGCAGCAGATGGGAACAAATCTGTCAACCCACAGCCAGACATTATTCAGAAAATGAGAGATCTTGAAACAGGCCTAAATGGGATGTTTTTATCATATCTCAACTCTCAGGGCTCTCCCACGGAAGCAGAAGAACCAGAGAGAATGGAGGACACCAAGAAAACAAGAACCTTTAAATCAACATGATCACACTTCATATGAAATCAGAGACTGAGGTAGCATGCACAGGGCCTGCCTGGGTCACTTCCAGGTCACATGTGTCTACATTATGAATTCTAGTTTAGTGTTTTTATGGGATTCCTGATTGTGTGAATGAGTGGGTGTCTGATTCTTTTGCCTTCTCTTGTGCTTTTTCCCTGTGTTTGCCTTTTCCAACGCTGATGTGTTAGTTTTGTTTTATTATAATATGTAATATATTTTATTATTTATTATATTCTATAACTATTATTCCTTAGAAGCCTGTTTGTTAATAAGAGACAGAAAGATGCAGATGGGGAGAGAGGTGGGGAAAAACTGGGAGTAGAGGGAAATACATGATCAACATGTATTATGAAAAATAAATCTATTTTCAATAAAATGGAAAAAGGAAAAAACAGAAAACTAAAATCGATATTTAAAAATTTTTAAAAGAATATACTTAGCTTTTATGCAATACTATTCCCTTTTAAACAGACAGTTGGGCAGATTTTGTTGTCTTGGCATTTATAGGAACCAGCTCTTCCAAATTATTAAATGTGCCCTGTGGTTTACCATAGAAGGAAATGAAATATCAAAGTGAGAAAGAATGATTAGGAAAATATTAAGTGGAGGCTATTATCACCAGTTGATATGGCCCAAGGCCCCCAACTTGGAGACATTTGAAACTTCAGAAAGCATAGGACACTGTTTGTACTATTTTTTTTTTCTTTTACTATACATATTTACCCATCATAAAGTATAGTTTAACGATTAGGTGCAATAACACCTAGTGATACAACACTGGGGTTCTCACACTGGAGATTGCGACCCCTTTAGGGGTTGCATGTCAGAGATGCACATAATGATTCATAACAGTAGTAAACTTACAGCTATAAAGTAGCAATGAAATAATTTCATCGTTGGGGTCACCACAACAGGAGAGACTATATTAAAGGTTGAGAACCACTGATACAATAGATAAAAGGTAAATTAACAAACTATCATCAAGTAATTTCCTACAAAAATTGGCTTGGTTAGCTGTAGTTACTGATCAAGAGAGTTCAGGGCATGGAGTACCCTCTCAATGGGGCTTCCAAATAAAAGAACAAATGACAACAGAAAGGTAACACCATCAGATTAGATGTTTAGAAAGAGCCTGCAGACAGCCAGGTTTTCCAGCTGGAGTTCCTCATCCTGAATGAGCTCCCACACCTGAACTTCCGGATTCTCTTTCCTCCTCTAGGCACCTGTATATCATGTGATAAACAATGGCGGACTGGCAGCGGTTTGTCTTCCACCTGTTTTCAGAGACACACTATTTCACCCTTGGGCTAATGTTGAGGTTCTCTTTTCCCTTCACCACAACGTTAAGAGGACCAGCCCGTCCCCAGACAAGAGGCCTAGGGGGCTGCTTGGAAACAAGCAAGCTTCTGTTTAAAGTGGAAGGTGGCCAGGTTGCTTCTAGTGCCAGATTCTCAGCGTGCTCAAACAACACAGGGCAGTTTAACAATACAGTGGGCACAACAATTATTCAAACAAGATCCTTTTCTTTTCTTTTTTAGGTTTACTCCCTCCTTCCCTCCCCGTCTTCTCCTTCTCCCCCTTTCCACCCAGAAAAGGGGATCTCCCCATCAACCTTCCCCACCACATCAAGTCACATCAGGACTGAGCATATATTCACTCTCTGAGGCCAGGTAAGGCAGCCCTGCCACGGGGAACTGATCCAAAAGCAGGCAATAGAGCCCATGTTAGAAATAAAGCCAACCCCATGCCTCCACTCACCAGGCATCCCATATGATGACTGTTGGGATCAGTAAGCAGGCACTTCTACAGGCGGCCCCAAGGGACCTGACAGACCAGTTATCAGGCATTTGTGAAGACACCCAGACCACCTGCTGACCACCTGGAACTACCTGCGCATGCCCTGGGTCACCCTATAAGAGAACTGGAGCCCTCCCCCTCTCTCTCTTACTCTCTCTTCTCTATTTTTCTTCCTCTCTCTCTCTCTCTCTCTCTGCAACCCCCCTTCACTTAATATGTGGAACCAATCTCATGGTGTGATTTGTGAACCCATGTGTAACCTCCACATTGGTTCTTTGGTCCTAACATTGGTACGTTTTGGCTGGGATAGGTCCCTCCAGTGAGATCACCGAGCGGGTAATGCCGGCACCCACTGGAGCTTCTGGAGACCTATTTTTTCTCCAAATCCACCCGACATCTCCACTTTCCTACTTCCAGTTCGCTACAAAGTCATCCAACACTGGCTACATTGGTAAGTTTCCCTTTTGGTCAGCATAAACATTTCTCTTGACAAGGGGAGAGTGACCGCTGAGAGTCTGGCACCTCCCCACTGCTTTTTTGCTAGACCACACCTCTATTAGGGCCTTAGTTTACCCTGGGAGAGCTTTCCCTGTCTACACACGGTTTATCTCTCTCTATTGCTCGCTGACTCTCTCGACCTGCTGTTGCTGAAAGCCCTAGCTAGGCAAAATCGTGTTCTTGGCCGTGCCACGGGGCACGTGCCTTGGTCTCTGGCCAAAATCTGACGAGATATTGGACCAGACCAGACCAATCTGTCTAGAGACTCGCCTTCTTCTGGGACGCCATTAAAAGGCCTCGTCTCTCTCGCCTTCCGATGGATAACACCCATACGACCCCGTTTATTTCCTCAGCTTCTCCACTACAATGTCTTCTAAAAAGTTTTAATACTTTGGGTTTACAACCCCAGTTAAAAGTTTCCTAACTCATACGCCTCTATAATAAAACCTGACCTACATACGCTTAGGTAAGGGTCTAAATTGGCCGATTAACGGCACGTTAAATCCCAGTATTTTACGGATTCTCAAACATTGTCAGCAAACTGATAAAGGGAAGGAGGTACCCAGGCTTTCTTTCTCCTTTGCTCTAAAACTCTTCTCTGTTCCTCCTGTTCTCCTAATAAACTCCTTCTAACCACTAAACTAAATCTAAGGAGTTCTGCCTTTGACCCAGTGGATAAAGTTCCACCCCGCAGCCACTGCCGCGGCCTCACTCCTCCTGCCTCCTGCCCGCTCAGCCACAGGCGGTCGGCCCGGGTCTTCGCCAAGGTAAACAGCCTGAGTCGCGCCAGTCCCGGTGGCTGACAGCGCTCTGAGATGCGGAGACACACAGCGTCCTAATCAAAACTTGGTAGGGAATTTTGCAAAATTTAAAATTCCCGCAAAAATCCCTGGGCATAGCCATCTTGGCTTTGGGAAAAATGGGCGGGACCTTAGTTTCATCAGAGGCTTCCACGTGGCCAGCGCCATCTTTAATTCGGGCAAAGAGATCCCGCCTCCCGTGTGCCTCTCTCCAGCGCCATCCCTCTGCCCCTTTCCCAAGGGGCTTCTATTTAAAAGCTCTCATCCTGATTCCTATATTTCACTCATATATTTTCAAATGCTTTATATAATCTTTATAATTTTCTCATTGGGTTTACATTCCTGGTCTTTTGGGGTTCGTAAACTGGGCACAACATTTTGGGGGTTCATCCCGGGACCCCAAGACTCCAAGAACCTGACCCGGAGGTTTTTATGCCGGCCGTAAGTGTAATGTTTCTGTGCAATGTTTGTATGTGTAATACTTTCTGTTCTCTGTTCTAAAAATTCCTCAGAGCTTGAGGTGTCTGTATCTGGGTAGCAAGACTTGATCAAGGTGGTCACAGCTGCCAAAGTTCAGGGGGACGCCCCTAGCTTCATCAATATTTTCAGTATTTTGGTGGGTAATCTGTACACCTGGTCCCAGTGAGTGCCACTGGGTGTCTCCTGGGGCAACAGCCCACTCTCGGTGTCTTACTGGGGCATCAGGGCCTGTACCTTGTGCACCCAATGCAGGAGGAATCAGTATGTTCAGCCTGCCCCAGAAGAGTCAGTTTTGGTCCTGGGAAATTTGGACAGCTGGTTAGTGTTTTTTTTTTTTTTTTTTTTTTTTTTTTTTTTTTTTTTTTTTTTTTGTCTCAATGTCTCTGTGCAGTATTTGTGTCTAGCTTCTGTTTTCTGTTCTAAAAGGCCTCATTAAACTTGTTTAAAATGTGTGCCTATGTGTTTATAAGCTCTACGAAAGCATATGTATAGGTTACCACGTGGTATATAAAGTGCCTCAGTGCCTCACCGCCATATCGACTTTACCATGTGGGCTATAATGTGACCGCCATCTTGGTATGGGTAATAAAAAAAAAGAAAGAAAGAAAGAAAGAAAGAAAGAAAGAAAGAAAGAAAGAAAGAAAGAAAGAAAGAAAGAAAGAAAGAAAACTTTGGTCAAATAATTTTCATTTCCTTCTAGGTTAAAAGGATGAGTTATTTCAAATTGGTATTGGTTTTAGAAATTAAATTGTTTATACTGGTAAATTCTGGTTTTAAAATCTCGTTTTGACTTTTAAGGTTATGGTTATGCCTTGTGACTTCTACAAAAGGGGTACTTTGTTTTGATATTGCAAAAACGGGTTTTAAAAAATGTCTAAATGTTTAAGGCTATAAAATATTTAAAGTTTATCAGGCATTTGGTTATGACAATGATCTTGGGTAATCTAACAAAATTTTAAAGTTTCTCAATACTTTGGGGGAGAATAAAAATACTTTGGTATTTATTTTATTAATTTTACTAAGTAAAACTGAGCCATGTGGTTTGGACTAATTAAAAAAATTACAGTTTTTAAAATGTATCTTGTGGAGAGCTGTTTGTTTGCTAAGCTGCTTTGTTTATAGAAAAACATGTTCTCACCTAGTTCCTTAAAACTTGTTCTAGTTCCTTAGAGTTTATGTTACCTTTATGTTACCTACTACAGAAAAGTTATTTTAAAAAATTGGGCAGTTTCAGAACTCCTCTTTGTATTAATGTAACTTGTTTTTGCTTTGCCTATAAAAAAGAAATCATAGACGCTGGGCTCCAGCAGGATCATGTCAAAATGGAAAGGATTTTCATGAGAGTTTTTTAAGGTATATAGAATGTTACAAAGGGTTAGTGGATGTATTATAAAAAGCCAGAGAGTTAATATGATTTGAGAAAGAACTGTATTTAAATATGTTGTACTTCATTTAAAAGGCTGATGATTCCTCATTACAAATGTTTTTTATGCTCTTTTAAGGGGAAAGAATTCTGGCTGATAGGTTTGGTATGGCTAGAATAATTTGTACAGTTTAAGATTGTTTTGTACTGTTCTGTTATGCAGTTGGTTCTAAAACTTATCTGATCACTATGTTAAAACTTTTGGTTGTGGGGGATATGGATGCTCCACAGTGTTTGCTGTATCATCAGCAGCACCTAATGGCTATGTTTTGTATTGTCAGTCGCAGCCTGTGCTAACACATGGCTAGCCGCCATGATTGTTCAGGGATAGCGCGTAAAGCTGTAGTTTTGCTGCCATATTTGTTTAGGGCTTCCAGCTGAGTTCAGTTACATGTGGCCAGCTGCCATGCTGGTCCGGAGATAAAGAGGGTGGAGCCATGAGTTTGCGATCATTTTTGTTTAGGTCTGAGTTATGTTCAGTCATCTGATTAGTGCTAAATGCAAAGCTTTTTACTGTTCAATTATAATGCAAGTGGTAGGAGCAGCAAGATTTACTCGCCCTTCTATAAGCTGTATCTGATTAAAAGGTTTGCTTTAATTTTGGTTCAAAAAGAGCAGATTTAAAGTTATGCTAACAACTACAGTTGGTTAAGATGTTGAGCTATACCTAGTGTCTTTGTTTAGTTTTTTTTTAAGGTTAAGCCTAGGATGGGTAACTAAAGTTGCCTTTATAAATCTACTTAAAATATGGTTCTAGATAGCATTCTGTTTTATAGGACACAGTTTAGAGCAGATAATAAAGACAGACAAAGTAACTCAGACGTGCTAACCCTCAAGCTTGTCAGAGATCTGATGAATATGGCATTTTAACTGTGTAAGCTTATTGTGACAGAAAGTCCCAAAATCCTGGCAGTAGCTCCCCAAGGTCTCCGAGAAGATTTGGGCACAACGACAGATGACTTCAACTCTGGATTGTGGGATGCTAACCACTGGGCAATACTGCCTCAACTGGCCCACTGCTAGGGTCCAGCCTAAACTGTGGACAAAACAGGACACCTAGAGAGTCAATGTTTCACGTTGCTAAGGGTGAGGTGAGGCCATTCTCTTGTTCCTTTCTCCACAGAAACAGTCTCATCTGTGCCTAGCTGGACCACCTCTGCCCATGACGTTATGAGACCCCAGGAGCCAGGGACACTGCCTAGGTGATGGACTAACAGTCATCTCTGTCATTTTGATTGACACATAAATTGGTATATTTATTTAGCTCATAACTTATCCTTCTCAGGTCTCTGATCACCTTGATGGCTATGCTAAGCTAATGGTAGCTTTGCAGCTAAAGAGCAGACTGTTAGATCCACCGTTAGCTCACTAATCAGTTTAAGATATATCACTAGATAAAATATATATAGCTTATGTAGGGTCTAAGGATAAAAGGAGTTTAGGTTATAAAAATACAAGTTACACATATTTGAGAGTCTTAAAAAGTGCCTTAAGGTTGGTAAATGTAAGTTATACATATATGAGAGTCTAAAAATGTGTCTTAAGTTTGGTAATACAATTTATAAATACTTGAAGGTTCTAAAAATGTTTTAAGGTTAGTAAATGCAAATTATAAAGGTTACAAGGTCTAAGATGATTTAAGGTATCTTAAATAGGTAAAAAGAAACTTAATATTTCTTCCTGTTGTTTTGCTACTGTTGTATTGACTGTCCAGAGTTTTGACCTTTATCAGTAGGACTCTAATTTATTAATCTGACTCTGATACAAAAACATTCCACTATACCACTATTCCACTATTCCACTATTATGGTCCTAAGCTCAAGATTATAAGCCTCCATAATGTATATGCTTATATTAAAGTTAAAATCAAGTGAGTTTCCCTTTTATTTCATGAAAGGCTTTTACCTTTTCAGAGTTCACCTTAAAAAATACTTATGCCATTAACACATATGTGTGTCTACTGCCTTTTTCTCAATGCACAATACAATTGTGATACTAACATGTTTAAAGTTTTATCTCTTTCTTAAAACTTAAAAGTAATTCTTGTTAGCTGCAGAAAGTCCACCTAAATCTACTTCTCAGGACAACGAGATTCCAGATAAGTACTGCACTTATTGCCTATCTTGAAAGGTGGGACTCCTCCCCTTTTTCTGGTTTGGGATTTCCTTTCCTGGCTACCAGACTGCTATTTACTGCATGCAACCACTGGCTGGATTGGTGAGTTCACTCCATTTTCTCAGTATGCATGCCTCTCTTGGTAGGGAAAGCTTGACCACAGAGCTCTGGCAACTTCCTACTATCTTTTGAGATGGGGGGACCCCCCTCAGCCGTAGCCTTAATTCTCTAGGTTTGACCCTCTATGCTGACTTTCACTTTAGGGCCACATTCTCCCTTGGGCACCTGGGTCATCCTATAAGAGAACTGGAGCCCTCCCCCCTCTCTTACTCTCTCTTCTCTATCTCTCTTCCTCTCTCTCTCTCTCTCTGCAACCCCCCTTCCCTTAATAAACCTCCCACGTGGAACCGATCTCGTGGTGTGATTTGTGAACCCGCGTGTACCCTCCACATTGGTGCTTTGGTCCTAGCAATGACTAAGAGGTCCATTGGCTACATGTGTGCAGGGAGCCTAGGTCCAGACCATGTGTGCTCCTTAGTTGATATCTCAGTCACTGTAAGCCCCCCATGGGACTGATTAGCTGTCTCTGATGATCTTCTTATGAAGTTCCCTTTTCCTTCAGGTCCTTCCATCTTTCCTCCAACATTCCCGCAGGATCCCTGGACCTCCGTTCCATGCTTGTCTGCAAGTCCCAGCATCTGTCTTGATCAGACACTGGCTGGTGCCTCCCAGACAACAGTCAAGTTAGGCTCCTCTGTGAAAGCATAGCAGAGCATCATTATTAGTGTCAGCGGCCGGCTCTCCACTGTGGAGTGGGTCTCAGGTTGGGCCAATTTCAAACAAAATCTTGAAGTACAGGCTTTCTGTCTAGACAATTAAGACCATTTTAATTATGAGACAACCAGCAGATCAGAGTGAGGAGTAAACAGAATGTAGAAATATTGAGAAATATGTGCAAATATATGCCAAACTGATCCTCAATAAATTCCATCACAGACGTTCTTGAACAGATAAATTAATTCTAAATGAATTTTGTGTTTTGATGACAAAGAAAATTGAATCAGAGTTTTAGAAAAATTTGTTATGAATTGATTAATAAGATCCCATCCATTCTCATTACCGATTATAAATACATAAGTAAAATCGAACTCTATTTTTAAATCATTTCGCTACAGCATCTATTGAGAAATCACCATAAATCTCCAAGCGGGGCTGCTTTTGAGTTTACTAGCAATGATCAACAGCACATTGGAGACAAGTCCTCGTGAATTTTCACAGGTCTTTGAAGCATTCAGAGAGGTGAAACTCATGGAAAGCAGGGCGCAGACTAGTGATCAGAGGCTCAGGTGTGTTTGGGTGAAGAATGGGGGAGTCTTGGCCAATATGTTCAGTGTAACCTGAGCAGGAAGTACAAGTGCTGGGCTTTATATCACAGAATATGATTGTAATTAATAATGATGAAACAATCTATTCTGCAATGCATTCCTGTCTAACTTAAAAGAAGAGAGTTTAGTCTTAAAGAACTGATAAATATGGAAGACAATGCATATGCTACGTAGCTTGATTTACTCATTCCAAAATTTGTGCTTGTATACAAAGTCTGCATCATGCTCCATGAACACACAATTATTGTCAACAGTAAAACACAAACGCCAAAGAGATGGGTCTATGGCTACGGTACCCACTGCAGGAGCACAAGGATGGGGGTTCAAATCCCTAGGAAGTATATTAAAGCCAGGCAAGCTGCTTTTAATCCTAGTCTGTAGGGAGCGCAAAGGAGGGACGCTCTGGGGGAGGGGGCTAGCTAGCTACACTACCTGGAATTGGAAGGCTTCAGGTTCAGCACAAAACTCATCTCATTAAACTGAAGGGCTATGGAGGATGAACTCAATGTCAACTTTAGGCCTCCACACTCATGTGTACACACGTGCACACAGATGTATGCCCACTTTTCTGTGAACATGCATATATGCCTCACTAGCACACACCTATGCACATGCAATAAAGAAATAAAACAAATAAAAAACCATAAAGACACAGAACTCAGCAAGAGTGTTGTTCCTATGTGTCATCTTCGCAGAGTGCTAGGTTTCTGATTGCTGTGTTTTGAAGTTGGGTGTTTTATATTAGAGACTTGAAAACTCATTAAGAATGGTTCTGGAGCTACTAAAAAGATTGTTCATAATCAATTTGGAGGGATGCAATCATAATGAATATTTTACTATCATTTTATATTTATGAAAATACATTTGAGATAAATGTCATAAGCAGAGCAAAACTGAAACTAAATCTAGTGAACTCAAATAAACACGTTTATTCATGCATGTACATATAAATAAGTAAACAGCCTTCTGGTTTATACCTGGGTTCCTACAAGTAATGTCGAAATCAGATTCTCCAGAATCGCTTTGTGGAAGAACAGTGAGTGTTAGAAAAGGACTCCTTTGAGAAGCAGTTTGAGGCAATATTCTCTTCTTGTATGAGTGTAGTCTTCACCCCTCATCAAGGAAACTGCTCCTCGCAGCACATAGAAATCACTACTGAAAACCACAAGTGATCAAAAAGCAAGAGTTCTGCAGCCCAGCCCCATCTGAAAACATCCTCATCACAGCTCCTGCGCCCAGGATGCACAGATCATTGCAGGCGGAATGATCATATGAGGCTGAGGAACAGGGAGTTTGCTGTGAGACTCTGTGTTCTAGAAGTGCCAGAAGCTGTACCCATGAATTCACAGTGTCTAAACAAAGCATGAGCAAGACAACAAGAGAAGTCCCAGTGTGCAAGGTGAAAAGCTACAGGATCGCTGAGAGCATACTTGGTTAATGCAATACTAAAGGTGAGTCTGGAAAACATTTACATACAAGTAACATTATATGGACTGAGAAGATTGTGTTTATAAATGTAGGTGTGTGTGTGTATGTGTGTGTGTGGTTTGCTTGTGTACATAGGTAGGTATGAAACAACAACTAAAGCAACAACAACAAAAAGGCCATAAATTTGAGAGTAGGAAAGGAGGTACATTGGAGGGTTTGGAAAGAGAAAAAGAAAGAAAGAAGTGATGTAATTGCATTATAATTTCAAAAACTAGAAAAATGTTAAAAATAAATACATCAGTTTTAGAATGGAATAACTCTACTACATAGGATTTGAAGAAAACTTTCTTTTCCAAAGAATTGAAGAAAAGGTGGGAAATAATCGAAAAAGAGTGAGATGATGATAAAAACAAGTAAGAGAAATACCAAAGCAATCTATAATTATTTCCAAGATGTTAACACAAAGCCTCAGTCACAGTCTTTATTAAAGATTTGAAAAATACCCATAATTTCTTTGTGTTTTCAAATTTTCCATTAAATATAATAAGCCTTTGTTTAGCTCTGTACCTCAGAATTTGTGGTACATTTACGCAATGGAATACTACTCAGAAATTAAAAACAAGGAAATCACGAAATTTGCAGGCAAATGGTGGGATCTAGAAAAGATCATCCTGAGTGAGGTATCCCAGAAGCAGAAAGACACACAAGGTACATACTCACTTATAGGTGGATATTAGACATATAATATAGGATAAATATACTAAAATCTGTACACCTAAGGAAGCTAAGGAAGGACCCTGGGTAAGATAATCAGTCCTCAGTCAGAAAGACAAAGGAGATGGACATCAGAAGAGGGAGAAAACAGGCAACAGGACAGGAGCCCACCACAGAGGGCCATTGAAAGATTTTACCCAGCAAGGTATCGAAGGAGATGCTGAGATTCATAGCCAAACTTTGGGAAGAGTGCAGGGAATCTCATGAAATCATAGGGAGATTAAAGACCTGGAGGGGACAGGAGCTCCACAAGGACAGCAACAGATCAAAAAACTCTGGGCACAGGAGTCTTTTCTGAGACTGACACTCCAACCAAGGACCACACATGGAGATAACCTAGAACCCCTAGAAACCTTGCACAGATGTAGCCTATGGCAGCTCAGTCTCCAAGTGGGTTCCCTAGTAATAACAACAGGGACTATTTCTGGCATAAACTCAGTGGCTGGCTCCCACTGAGCGGAGAGCAGCCTTGCCAGCCACAGAGGAAGACAATGCAGCCAGTCCTGATGAGACCTGATAGGCTAGGTCAGATGGAAGTGGAAGAGGACCTCCCCTATCAGTGGACTTAGGGCGGGGCATGGAAGGAGATGAGGGAGGGAGAATGGGATTGGGGGGGATGAGGGAAGGGGCTACAGTGGGGATACAAAGTGAGTAAACTCCAATTTATTAAAATATGAATAAATTAAAAAGTATAATAGCCTGCTCTTTCCCATTCAGAAAACACATTCATTTTGTTTTGAATGTAAAGACCCAGTTTGCTTCTCACAAGAGTCCTAACATAGTTCATCTCCTAGGCTAAATTATAGTCAATCCTGAAATTCTCATGATCCTCTTGACTTGAGCTTAGACACACACACACACACACACACACACACACACACACACACACACACATCCCTATAACTATTTATGCATAGATATATACATTAATGGAGCTTGTATCTGATGCATATTTTTCATATGTCCGCTGTTGAGTATCTATTCTTGATTTTTTTTGGGGGGAGAAAATTTCTGTGCTCCTGGCTGCTGCCTGTCTCCATGATGCACTCTGTGTTGTAAAAACTGAGGAGTAAGCAGTGCCAGTCTCCAGACTGTCATTTCAGAGGACGCTCAGGAGTAATCATGCTCAAGGACTTGACCCAGCAGAGTTGAGTGTTGCCAACTGGATAACGCAATCCCTATGTTCTAATATATTTATGTGTGAGTTTATCACACACACACACAAACACACACACACACACACACACACACACAGTTTCTTGTCTTGAGTATCTTTGTTCTTTCCACTATGAAGATGTAGAATGATAGGAACATGGTTGAGAATTTTATAAACTACATGGGAATGGATCTGACGAAGCAATATTCAGATTGAACTTCTGCCAGCTACTCCAGTTGAGAAAACACGTGATTCAGATCCTAAAACAAGGAAACGTGTGCTCTATATTCTCCTGGGAAATTGTGCCCTGTAAGTTAAAGCGTGCTCTGATGGAGATTCCAATAGTGGGACAACACAGAGGAGAAGAGGTAGGGAGAGCAAAGAGAGGAAGAAGGAGAAACTGAAGTGTGTATGCCTATTTGTGTCACTCACTTTTTTTGCTTCCAGCCTCAAATGTCATGGCTGTATTTGTCACATCTATTCTGTTTGTCCTTGACATTTTGTGCCTTTTAAAAACCTCTGTATTTATGTTTCAGTGAAGTTTCAAGGAGTTGAAATAAACACACATTCCATCCCACAGGTTGAGTTTGCATTGCTTCCATGAAAATATGGTTATAAAGTAAAAATAAACATGCCAGACACAAAGAGGTGAGTGCTACATGACCAGTTGCAGTGTTTGTGTCATTAGATGCCAGCTCTTTTCTATTAAACTGAAAGAGAAAGGTCTTACACAGACAAAAAATAAATGTGAACACTGAATCTGATCAGTGAGATATTCTGTTCAAACAGCAGGATGGGAGTAGAGCCCACTGCATGTCAAAGCAGCCAATAGCATCTGCTCTGGTTCCCTTTAGCTGACAATATGAGAAATAAAATAATTTGCAGTAGGGATTAGAAATATTCATACAGAATAAGTAACAACAGCAAAAAGTATTAAGTAAATGGAATCGCGCTAAAGCCCTTTTGCTTGAATCAACAATTAACATGTGATGGAGTAGGGGCTTCTGTGGACCTGCCACTGGGTCCCTGTCCCCTCTCTGGCTGCCTTGTCAGACTCCAGTGGGAAAGGATGCACTTATTCCTGCTGTGACTTGAGGTGCCTGGGTGTGCTGATACCCCTTAGGGAGCCTCCCTTTCTCTGAGAAAAAAAAACAAAAAGAATGGGGGAATGGAGGATTAAGGGTGGGAAGGAGCCAGTATCAGGCTTGTAAAGAGATTAAATTATAAATGAATGGAAAAACAATTAACATATGAGAAATAATGAAAAAATGTACATAAATGCACAAGAGTAACTGGAGACTGACTGTCTTCTTGCAAACTACACACCCACCTACTAAGAAACAGAAAATATGTCTGTGAGGGGAGTGCAGGGTTAATGTTGATGAGTAAGTGCATATTTGGTATGTTCTATGTTATCACTCTTCTATAAGGAATGAGGTTTATGTTAGAACAAAGTAATGATAGCCATATGTTGCATTCTCTATAAACAGAAAGCGTTCATTTGAGCAAAAATAAGGGGGGGTGTGGGAGTTATGAGCTGGAGAGATTACTTAGCAGTTAAGGGCACTTGCTCTTTTGTCATGGGATCATTGCTTAGTTCCCACCCTAGGCAACTCACACCACCCCTAACTCTGGCTTCTGGAGCCCCAGTGCCCTCTCTGGACCCTACTATCTGGTACAGGTATGTAGTGCACATAAATACATAAATAAAAATAAATTAAAAAATAATTGAGATGGCAGTTAGGTTTTAAAGATCAGACCTGGAGAAGTTAAAGAAACTGGTGCTCCAAAAAAATAATAATAATTTTTAATTCGAACTTGGTTGCAAATAGGGAAATACAGCCTCAAGTAGCCTCCACACTGTGTCCCCACCAATACTAGATAATCTTAGTGATGGAAGGTTTGTCTTTAGCTCTTGACATATTTCATATTGTCATATTTTATTTGAAAATCAGACAGCGCTTTCTTCTTCCTCCATTTTTACAATACACAAAATATCTATTTTGGCAAAGGCATGCAGCAGACCAGTGGACTGTCCGTCAGATGATTTCCTTGGCCTTAGCCAGATCCTGACAGAATCAGCAGAAACTTTGTTCTGCAACAGAAGCTTCGAGCCAAATAAAAGTCAGCCTCCAGATCCATTTGCTCAGCACAGACACAATTTATGTTTTTCCCTTTTGCTTAGCAAGCAGTTGTGCTGAGAATTTTATCTGGAGAATTTTGGTGGTAATGAAACATTGCTATAATTTAGGATGAGCCAAGCATGTATAAAAATGAGAGAGCAAAAAAAATCTGTCTTTCTTGGCCCACAGAGACATTTTTAAAAATATAAATAAAATATAGTTCCTTTGAGCCTCTTGGAGATTTCTGCTGTTGTTCATAATTCAACAAAAAGTCAATAGAAAATATTTATTTTCAATTAGTAACCATTTATTTTTAAGGAATAAATACTAGTCCTTCTTGATTCTTCAATCACATTTATTGAATTTTTATAAAACAAGTGCATGCCACTTTTTTCGTGACATGCCCACACATGTGTGAGTAAAGATGGATTTGGAATAACCACACCAAACAAATAGACATCCCCAAACTGTTCTTCATGTTGTAGAACTCAGCCTTTTTTGGAGGTGTATTTTATATAAGGTGTCTGGCAAGGAAATATGAGCTGTTTCTATTTTAAATCAATATTGCCGTATTTGAAGAGTTATTCTGCCGTATTCATTGCTACATGATTTCTCAATCAAACCCATAATTTACTGGCTTGCTCCATAGATCCACCTCCTGAGTACTGGAATTTAAGCCAATGACTATTGCCACCAAATCTGAGGCTCCGAATCCTTGTTCACTTACTTGTACAATAGCTATTCACCTCTGGTACATCTCCCAGCCTCTGTTTCAACAAACTTTTATACTTCCATGGCCTTTATTTAAACATGTGAGGAATTACAGGGATGCTATCTCACATTGCTACATGCTAACATGTTTCATTGGCATTCTCCCTAATGCTCCGACTTTTGACAGTCACATACAGTTCTTTCTGTGAGAATAAAGATGACAAAGATAAATCATAAGGAAACATATACAATGGATTGGGAAAAGCAAACAGTAATGATAAACTTAGAGGATTTATGTTTTCAAGGGGAACTTTCACAGGGGGATTTTAAAAGTTATTCAGAAATCTTTGTAAGCTTCTTAAACCCTTGCGATTTTGAGGTGATGTTTTCAGCAAAATGTTGGCTCAGAGAGAACAAACACCACTAGTTGTTATAAAACATCCTCTTCTAAGACAGGAGGAAGAGCTTACTAGAGAATCTGTCAAAATATGACAAAATACTTTAAATTCCACCAAGTTAAGACTACACAACTCTTTCCTTAGTATATGGTTATCACACCAAAGCTAAGGAAAAAAAGGATGTGATTTTAAAGTAAGGTTAAGGTGTTGAAAGTGGGTATACTTATTCAGAAGTTTATTCAAATGAAGAGCGACCTATGTATATCTATCTACCATCTGTCTTCTATCATCTATAAATTTCTCTATTATGAACTTTGATCTTCACATGTCCATAAAGTTTTGCACTCACTGTCCTTACTAAGCCTGTACTTACTAGGGTGCATATATAAGTGCATATATATATATATATCCTTGTATACACACACACACACACACACATCGGTACCACAGGATTGTCCTGGAACGGGTGTTCTGCAATCTGTGAAGGAGTTGAAACTCTTGGTGATATTAGCTGCTCCCTCCTCCCAGAGGCACAGCACTTTTCCCAGAATCTGAAGTCTTGCTGAATTTTCTTCCTTTCTGATTGTAAGCAGCTAGAGTAATGCCATTACAGTCACAGGAGTTACAGAGAAATAATGTCCTTGTCCCAACCATACTATTCTGCTTTTAACAAGGATCAGTGGTGCTGTGGCATGGATTTCCTAGGTCTCATTTGAAGTTTTCTTGAAGATGCACTCTGCCCTTGGCTCAGTTAGAACCGTGCTCAGCTGTAGACTTACTATTGATGTCCCTATGGTGTGCTTACAAAGAAATGGAAAGGCAGAATTACTATCAGAAATAGCACCAGGCACACAGCAAGGGTGACTGGCTGTGTTTATATCCACAGCATTCCAATCCATTCATGCTTTTCTGAAAATACTCTACTTTATCTGTACCCCTAGAAAAGTCTGCAGCACAACTTTATGGCCATACATAACATGTCTCTAAGTGATTATAATTTGAACGAGATGCATCTGTACACTAGACTGAGCCCCTACTAGCTCATTCCCATGAGAAAATTGAAAGTAACGTGTTTTCTCTAGGTAATTCTGCCTGCTAATTATCCATTCAATTCAAATTAAGAGCAGTCAAGGTCTATACAGAAAAGGGTCACTCAAAGGGCCTTCTTTTTCTAAAACAGTTCTATAAACTTCTTTTCTTCAACACGCAGCATTAGAACTTTTATCACATGCACATTTGATCAGTGCTTATTATAGTTGGATAACTTTAAACACAGAAAGGATATACAGACAAGTTGCACTTTACAGTGTTTGATAAAATGTAGTGTGCATCACAATTAGGTCAATGTATTTTTAATTAGATGATAATTGTTATGTACAAGCTTCTCAACCATATGCATGACTATATTTAAGTACACATATATTTATATTATCTTTAAATTTACACATATTTGTTTAAACATATATTTACTTAAAAATATGTCCTAGTGTTTTCTCCATGTTTCTTTTGATGCATGTCCACCATATTCTCAAGAAATTTTTTTAATCAAATATGTGGTAACATTTGAGACAGATTTAAGTCATATGAACTTCAGCCATATGTAATAATATCCAAATGTTTACCACTATCTCACTTTTTATTCACACCCTTTACCTAACTATAAAAGCATATGTCATTGATATTACCTAAGATTTGATTTAAATATCTTCACAAATTGTTATACAGTAAGTTGTAAATTATGGTGATAATATTGAACAATAAAGCCCTTAAACTTATTATTTATAAATGGGAATAATCCTTATAAAATGATAAAAAATCACCCTTGAAAATTTAATAAAAATTACTCTTATCTGTCTTGTCTATCAGAATAATTTTCATACAATGAAAAAAATAATACTAGACTCAATATAATATACATATACATATATATGTACATAT
The DNA here is from genome assembly GCA_010120015.1 of Rhombomys opimus. Classification (NCBI taxonomy): domain Eukaryota; kingdom Metazoa; phylum Chordata; class Mammalia; order Rodentia; family Muridae; genus Rhombomys; species Rhombomys opimus. The sequence goes on from REGO01000144.1 coordinate 1,081,500, forward strand.
ACACGTACACACATATGACCAAGACTGATTTCTACTCTTGAACCAGTCTTTTCTACACCTGCCTCATTCTGTCTCCCTTTGTTTAGAGCAGTGGTTCTCAACCAATCGGTCATGAGCCCGTTTGGAGGGTTGAATAATCCTATCATGGTGTTGTTTAAGAACATCAGAGAACACAGATATTTAAATTGTGATTCATAAAAGTAGCAAAATTATAGCTCTGAAGTTACAATGAAAGTAGTTTTATGGATGGGGTCACCACAGCAGGAAGAACTGGATTAAGGGTCACAGCATTAGAGAATCATTGGCTTAGAGCATTTGCTTTAGAAAGCAGACCTCTAGAAATCCTCTGACTGAATTTAAACTCCCTTCAAGCTTTTCATCAGTAGTCATATAACCCAAACATTTTTTTCAAAATGAGCTAAGAACCATTTCCCCAAGACGTAAGGATGAGTTGATGGCAGTGTCTTGCTGCTGCCTGTACAAATACTTCCTGTTGCAAACATACAAATGGGTCTACTAGAGTCCATTTTATTAAGTAACACAAGGGTTTCAGAAACACACACACCTTAAAAAGACTTATGTTTCATTAGACGTGACATTGGGCTTTTCTATTGTAATGACCTAAATACCGTATTCCCACACAATTTTAGCTTTAAGGCATAAGAAAAGTATGAATATAAGCAAGATGTGTGACACTTGTTCAAGTCTGGAGTTTATAAAACAAACCCTCAAAATCTTATTTATGTGATTGAATACAAACTAACTTGCTCAAAACTGATCTTTATAAATCATTTAACTGGATTTTTCTTACAATAAATATTTTAAATTATTTTTAATTAAGTTATACCACGGTATGGTTAAAATTTTTCTTTGAGGTGTCAGCATTAGAATCATATCCATTTGGAGTATACAGGCAGTTCATTTAGAAGCCACAGCAAGTGCTTTCTCGCTTGTAAGGGCTTGCATTTAATAGAATAAGCAAGTATTGATTTGTAGAGAATTACTAAAAGCCTATGTGAGAAAACCTAGACACGTTCATCTGAAGGTGAAGCTGGACGCTGCTTTCATGGAGGCACCAGGGATTATGTATGTGACAAAGATCAGGAGAGGGCATCCTAAAACAGTGATGCCTGCTAATGGGAAACTGGTAATGCACGAGTCTTACCTGCAACAGTCGTTAGTGTTTTTGAACTTCACATCAGACTGTTTGTTCTTTAAACAATAGTTCGACTTCTCTTTGTACAGCTAAAGATGAAAGAAAACCAGACAGGATTGAAAACATGGGAGAAGCACAGTAGCCCCTTCAGAAGACTTAGCTATGGTTGAAATGTTCTGAAATGTTAGGGGAAAATGATGAGATGAGAATTAAAAGAAGCCCTCGGGTTTCTTTGTAAAATTGTTTTCTATATCTCTAATGAGTCCACCTTCATGTATTTCACAGACCTGGTGGTCATCTTTTAATCTCTTAGATCCTTACATCTCTTTATAACTTTTTTCTTTCACTGAAATATAGTAGGTCATCTATGCTTTTTAATTGTTTTGTATGTTTTTATTAGTTAATAAAATACAGTATTATTTTGGATTAAAATAAATCTTGATTTGTTTACACATCATCAAAAAAGTAGCAGCCTAACCGATTGTGAAACAGAAAGTTGGGTAGAAATAATTAAATTAAGGGCCATTTGAGGGGTCATACGAAAACCTAATACAGTTGAAGCTTCCTAAAATTTATAAAACATGTAAAGGCAAACTTATGAAATTGTCAAACCATGGGAGAGACAGCACTCCAACTGACCATCTCTTATATCCAAATAAAACTTCCAGTACTAGGATTGGGTTACATCTACTTGAGTTGTTGACCAAAGGAGCCCTATGGAAATTTCCAAACAGCCCAGAATATTGATAAAACTATAGGATGCTCTCAACCAACTGATAGCAAGACCTTAATGCTGAAGACAACATGTACTGAACATGGAGAAAGCAAGAGTACCCACATAGCACCTTCATCACTACCTACTAGTATCTTTGGTACAGAAAGGTACTATGCACACTACCAAAATAAAAACATAAACACCAACTCAGACACAAAACCTTTCCTGAACCAAGGTGTCCTGGTTTCAAGATATGCTAGTACAATGTTGGCACAAAGCTGAGGGAGCAACCGACCAACACCTGATTTGACTTAAGGTCCACTGTACATGATGGAAATTACAACCTACACTGCTTGGTTGACCAGAAGCCAGAGACTAGATAGAGTAGGGAGGATAAAATTAACTCTTACTGTTCTAAACAGAAAAGAAAGGGTGTGGGGAGGGAGAAAGTCAGAGACAGAGAAAAAGGAGGAGGCGAGGAAGAGGAGGAGAAGAAAGAAGAGGAAAAGAAGAAGGAAGATGAGGAGAAGGAGAAAGAAGGAGGAGGAGAAAGTAGCAATAAAATGATCCCAAACGGTGTTCTGTTATCCTCATAGATCATTGTCTTGCTCAATCATCATCAGTGAAACTTGCTCCTGCAGCAGATGGGAACAAATAGAGAGATCCACAGCCAGGCATTATGCAGACAATAAGTGCTTAACTAAGGACTCAGACTTAAATGGGATTTCTCCATCAAAACGCTCCCCTCAGGGTTCAGAGAACTCCACAGAGATGAAAATAGTGTAAGAGTCATACAGTACAGAGAAGACCAAGAAAACAAGGCCCTCTAAATCAATATGCTCACAGCTCACATGAACGCACAGCCTGAGGCAGCATGCACAGGGCCTGCATGGGTCTGCACAGGTCCTCTGAGTATCTGTTATGGTGTTTAGTTTAGTGTCCATTGGGATTCCTGAGTGTGAAAATGAGTCAGATCTGGTTCATGCCCCTCCTTTTGGACTCTTTTCCTTATGATTTTTTCCCCCAATTCCAATGTATTAGTTTTTGTTTTGTCTTATGTTTATTATGTTATATTTTATTATCATTTATAAGCCTGCTTTTTTTTTATAACAGACACAAGGGAATGTATCATGATGGGAGGAGAGGTGGGAGGAACTGGGAGGTGTAGAGGGAGGAAAAACTATAATCAGGATATTTTATGTGAGAAAAATGTTATTTTCAATAAAAGAAAAAAGAAAGGAAAGAACAGTAGGAAATCGGTCATCATCCAACAATTGTGTGTCTTTTGTCTCTGAACTACTGGTAAATCAAACAATGCCACATAAATTTAACTGTAGGTAAAGTTTTATTAAAACAAAAATATCTAGTCTACATTTTATGGGATCCTTTATATGTAGAGTGTATTTGTTCTCTTTTTCCATCGACAACATATTCCATTACCCACTTACAAAATGAAAAGTGACAAAGTATTTAAAATCTCAGTGAGTGAGCTCAGAGAAGGCTTCAGCCCAGGGACTTGAGAGCCATGAGACTGGTCTCTCGGGTGTGACCCATCAAGGGTAGATGTCTGTGCCCTGCTGGAGCCATCTAGGTGACATGCCATCTCAGTAAATAGCTTTTCCTACTTCCCTGCTTTGTACGCAGCATGTGTAACAGAAGGGCGAACAGCCACACACCATGGCCCTGTGCTCTTCTTGAGCAAATATGGTTGTGACAATGTTTTCTGCTCTCTCCTTCTGATTCATGCTGCAATCTGCAAAGTGATGCCCTCAGTGGCATTTCAGGAGCACTTACACCCAGCAACTTGAATATGTGCTTTAATCCTCAGGTGGCTACACCCTTGTTTTATCTTTAAGTCTTTGTTTCCATATTTAAAAAAAAAAATCTTATTCACACTCCTTAAGCTGACAAAAGAGAAAAATTGATGAAGCAAACAAGATATTCTGGTAACAAGACAAACCAAACAGAATTAACTTTCACAAACAGCTCAAAACATAAATTCACAGGCCATAATTGGAATTTGCAAAATTGAAACAACTTATTTCTGTTTTAGCACACTTCTCTACGCAGCTTTTATCATCATGTAGGGCTGAGCAGATTGCGTTTGGAGACATGCTTTCACCAAATCAAACACCAGTAAGATTTTCTTCTAGAAGCAGTTGGTCTGTGGGAATCTGTGGAATTATACCAGAAAATATAGCAAAAATCCCAAAGCACAGCTTTGCCTCAGCCTCTGAGCTTCACTGGCTAAGCATGGTGCTCTTGAGTGCTCTCTTTGTGTCACAAGCATCTCACAGTGCTGCATTTCTGTGGTGGGCTTTATATTTTAAACAATAAAATTAATTTTCCAATCATGTAATCACAGCACTTAAAGGGGATTTGTGGGTCACTGTGTGCAACAAGCACGTCAAAACTTAGACTGACTGGCTTCAGTTGACAGCTTGCTCTGCCTTGGCTGAGCTCCTAGAAACATAACTTTCAAATCATTTCACCTTTCAAAAAAGCCGCGGGGCCTGGAGCGCTCAGGTCTGTGCCACCCCTTCAGCCTTATGGTTGCATTTCGACTATAGACTTGCCACAGAAACCAAAGGCAGGATACATGGAATCCATATTCTGCATTACAGCTCCTCAAGCACTTAAAATGATCTTCACCTGATAGATAAAATAAATTAATTTTTAAAGATAATCGTTAAAAACATGCCAGCTTCTAGCCATAAATTTATGACTAGCCATAAATTGTCATAAATGGCAGAATAGAATCCTTCTTATGAATAAATATTACTTCATTGTGCACACCTATCACATTTCCTTATCTACTCTTCAGTTAGTGGACATTCAGATTGTATATTAAAATAGTGTTTTAATAAGTGAGTGGATGCAGGCTTATTTTAAACAAGTCAGTTTTATGTATTTTGGAGACATATACCAATCCTGTTTCTTTTCTTTTATGGCAGTTCTGCCAATTTTATTTGGCATTCAGTAGATTAGTTCTAATCAGTAGATCAGGCATGTAAGTTACAAATGTGTAGAGCTTGTTCGGTGAATCCTCATCTTTATTATGTTTTCTGGATAAACATATTCATATGTGATATGGAACATTCCTTATTCCTTTTGTCCAGACAGCTTTATTGAGCCTGGTCTCTACGCTCACGTCACCATCTCCCTCAAGGCAAATTCCCGAATTTCTTTAAGTGCCCGAGGAGCATGCGTCTTGAAGACCACTCTGTGGATTCATTTGTGAATGCTGATGGTGGATTCTCAGGTCACCGAGATGGCAGAACGGCCCTTCTTCTTCTCGCCACCCTTCTTTTCAGGAGCCATTCTGCTGGACACCGTGTGAAGGACAGGCATGAGGTATTGTGGGAAGGAAAGCTCTAATTGTGTTTCTTAGTATTTTTGAGAAGCACCATACTGTTTGCCATAACTCTATGCTGATTTATACTTCGGCTGACAGTGTATGCATTCCCTCTTGGTCACATCTTTATCAGCACTTGTTCCATTCAGTTTGTTCACTAACAGGGATTTGTACTGGTTAGGGTAACGCACATAGGACTCTCATGTGCTTTCCCAGAGCTTTTCTCGTGCACCTAGACAACATTTGTGTGTCTTCTTTTGAGCAACATTTGCATGTATTTAATAAGTGTCCATCTCAAATGTGATGGCTTTCTTTATTATTATTATTGAGGTTTTTTTTAGATCCTTATCTCCATTCTAGATGATACTATGCTAAGTAAAATAAGCCAGAAATGAAAGACAAATATCATATTATCTCACTCATGTATCAAATCTAAAAACATTAATCTCAGGAGTAGAATGATAGTTACCAGAAACTGAACTGAGCAAAAGGAAACAAAGGATGAATATTGGTCTATGTATATTATCTTATCATTAGATAAGAGAAATAAAATGCATATTCCACTGCACAGTTGAGTGATTGTAGATAAAATAATGTATTGTTTCTTTACAAAAGCTAGAAGGAAGGGCTTACAATGTCTGTAATTCAAATATAAGATAAATGTTATATCCAGTAGAAAAGTGTGTCTTTACATCACACATGCAGAAATTACAAAATCACCTGGAACTGGGTTACTATGTACAAATTTTATGCATGTATTCCTGCTTCTGGACACCAGTGAATTATAAAATTTTTCTAGAAAACAGATGTCACAGGTCCTCTCAGATTCCTTCAGATTTCTCTGTGATCATATACATTTCCCTTTTGTATTCAGGGTGCCAAACAAGGGTGGCAGCCACTTACACCAATCAAGAAAGTAGGAATGAAATTGGCCAGCATTGATCTATTCGTACCATGATTTCTAGTTGAATACTTCTTCTCACTCATAGGTACTTCTTCTCACTCATACCCTCCCTCCCCTTTAGGTATAAGCTAAAATTTTGATGAACCAGAAGTAGATAGATCCATAGTGGTTGGTTAGCAGAGACTACAAAGAGGGGTTAGAGAGAAGTTGATTATTCGTCTCAAAACATAGACAGGAAAAACATTTTCTGATTTTGACAGCTTGATACAGTGACCACAAGTAACCATAATTTCTTTATTTGTCTCAAAATGGATAGAAGGAAACTGCTTAATGTTTCCAACACAAGAGTTATAAATATCTCAGACACTTAATTGATGCAATGTCAGTAGAAATAATTAACAGAAAAAAACCCTACAGATTCAGAACTTAATGTTTCAAGGCATTTTCTAAAATAAAAAAGAATGAATTGAGCTTAATAAATATGATTGTATTTTGCCAAAAATAAAATGTCTTAAGTGAATAAAGTGTAATTAATAAAAATTAAAATAAAAAAGAAAAACCAAAAAATTAAAAAATAAAAATAAAGTGTCTTGAGTCAATATTGTGAAGTAGCACTTGCCAGAAGGAGCTTGTTACCTGTCAACACTTGCATAGTTTTCTGAAGAAAACAATGTGAAGATGCATACTGAATGAACCATTTTACAAATGGCCTGGTGACTAGTCATGCAAAACTGTCTCCATGTATATGTTAGATGATTTGTTCAAAGTGTGAATAGACCAAGGATCCTAATAACAGCAACACTGATAAAACCACTGGTGTGGATCTGACTCATTTTGCAACTAACTTTTAGGTTATTTTAGTTTCTGGAGGCTTCTGAGCTCTTCCATTCTTCTGATTCTTAGTTTAGCTTTCGTCACTGCATTAGCTTTCTGATCCCCAGCATGACACTTAACCTACCTTCCAGATAGCTATTTAGTTGTTGCTCTGAAACACCCTCTTTTCAATTCTGAGAACATCTCTCTTGCTGTATTTTAAAACATTGCATGCTAAGCCACTCATCTCCCTGTGAGATTCCGAGCATTGAGCAAGGCATTGTGCTCAGCCTCTACTACCACAAAGAAATGAAATCAAGAAAAGTGATGTCTTATTTGCTCACCCTTGGATCCCAAGAATACAAATATATCTAATATTTACTGAGCCCTTTGCCCAAGGCACTGTTTGACATTTTCATAGATTGCTCCATTCAGTATTAGCCCCAAGCTTGTCGGATAGGTATGCACATTTTCCTTTAGGTGGCACAGCACTTAGTACTAAACCATCTAAAGCACAGTGTCAGCAAATGTCACAGATAAAAGACGCAGACTGCATTCATTAACCCATCACATTAAAATTTAGTTCACTGGCATGCGCTTAGTAAGCACTTGATAAATGTGTGTTAAACAAAATTGTCTTTGAAGAAAATTTTCTGTTATTGGGTTAATTTCATGGTTGATGCCACATTATACATTTTCCTTTAAAATCATTATTTAAAAAGATTTTTTTGCCATTAAATATGAAAACACCTGTTCACCAATAAAATTCAAAGCATTTATATGCACTGTTTCAAAAATCAATAAGATATTTTCTAGCTTCAAGACTAACAAGTAAAACTGAAGTTATTGGAGAAGTCTTCCTGGGATGGTAGTTTGGAAAGAATATTCAGAAACAGTCTCCAATTTACTGTCTCTGGAGTCCCCTACTACCCAAAGTGGAACTGTGAATCACATCATAAATTTCTTTTAATCTCATTCTAAAGAACAGTTTTCAAATAAATGAGTGTAAAGCCCACTAACCATAAACTAAGCTGAAGAACAGTGAAATTGAAAGCTTGGAATTAGGTATTCTAGTAGGAATAAAATTGCCAGTTCTAAATAAGATAGCTATCCAGCTGATCTCCCTGGATTCAGCCTTCTTTTTTGGTGCAAACACTATTTAATATTTTGAATTGTGATTGAAATATGTCCACAGGCACATGCACATTCCTTTTCTTACTCCCTGGTGTCAATTCATTTTGTTACAGCATCCATTACATTTTTCAACATCACCATGATCTGGACACCAAAGGGATGAAAAGTTAAGCTAAAGGAACCAAATCTAAAGTTTATAGTACGAAATGATTTGTGGCTCAGAAATAGAAATGACACTGAAATGCTGGCATGACCCAGAGTGGAGAAAAGTAACTTCAATATAAAGAGACAGGTGATGAACCTCTTGTTCCAGCCCAAGATCATGTGGGATGAAATGTACCACATGAATACTCCCGTGCAACACAGTGCAACCCCAACCAACAGTAAACAGTAAGGCTTTAAGCTCAGGCAAATGTTCTTTAGTTCTCTTACATGTGAACAACAGTTTAAATTTAGAGAGGACAGCATGACACATGGAAGGCAGATGTTCCCATAAAAATGTTGATTAACTGTGGTTTCCATGGCAAATTGGGGCTCAATCCCATGAAGAAAACTTAGACACCACAGAAGTCAAAATTGACTTCCCTCCCTAGAGAAGTAAGGGACTGACTCAACAGAATACCAAATCATGTTTGTTATTATCTGGGGAAAGATGCAGTGTATTTCAATGAAGTGTCCATCCTTCTGTCCTGTCCTGTGGTTTTGGTTGCCAGTGGTCATTACGGCTCCAACCTATTTCTGAAGTGCAGTGAGGAATTAAGATATACTTAGAGAGATATCATCTACATAATTGTTTTCGCATATATCATTCATATATATATATATGTATGTATATATATATATATAACATGTTTATAACTATGTTGTTTTGATAGCTCTATTAGCTTTTGGATTTGTTCTCTTACTGTACCTACTTTATAAATTAAACTTTGTCATTGATTTGTATACAATTGAAAAAATACTATCTATTGAGGGCTCCATGCTGTTCAAGCATTCCATGGATCCTCCATGCCCACAGGGGACTATTGCGAGTTGAGGTATGAGGTTGGAACATCCTACAGCTGAAGAGTTATCCACAAGGCAGCAAAGCCGAGTGTGCCGGAACAGCATGCGCATGAAGTCAAGAGAAGGAGTGAACAGTGCAACAGCTCTGCTGAATTCAAGCTGGCTGTGATTTAATAAGTCGAGTATAAGGACAGGCCACTGCTAAACCACTTGAATTTGTAAGCACCATATTAAGCCCATTCTGTAGGTCATTCTTTGATGCGGACCTTGATATTTCTATAGGTAAGGTTTCTGTTCTGCAAAAAGAAGAAAAGAAGCTAAACATCCCACTTGCAGCTGGTCTAAAAGTTGTAAGTGCTCTTCATTACCTCATTCAGATGACCACTCTTGATTTCCTTCACTCTTCCTCACAACCTACTGATCCAAGTTACTTGTCTAGTCAGGTCAGACCCATGTTCATTTCTGAAAAATCTTTACATTTGGCACCTTCAGTATTCCCAGATTGGATTTTTTTCTTTTTTTATTATTTGAACATTTTTATTAATTACACTTTATTCATTTTGTATCTCCCCATAAGCCCCTCCCTCCTCCCCTCCCAACCCCACCCTCCCTCCCCTTTCTGCATGCATGCCACTCCCCAAGTCCACTGATAGGGGAGGTTCTCCTCTCCTTTCTGATTTTAGTCTATCAGTTCACATCAAGTGGCTGCATTGTCCTCTTCTGTGGCCTGGTAAGGCTGCTCCCCCATCTGGGGGAGGTGATCAAAGAGCAGGCCAATCAGATTATGTCAGAGGCAGTCCCTCTTCCCATTACTATGTAACCCACTTGGACACTGAACTGCCATGGGCTACATCTGTGCAGGGGTTCTAGGTTATCTCCATGAATAGTCCTTGGTTGGAGTATGAGTCTCTGGGAAGTTCCCTGTGTTCAAATTTTCTGGTTCTGTTGCTCTCCTTGTGGAGACCCTGTCCTCTCCAGATCTTACTATTTCCCACTTCTTACATATAAAAAATTATTATTAAATTTATTTATTTATTCATTTTACATGCCTACTGCAGCTCCCTCCCTCCTCTCTTCCCAACCCCACCCTCCCACTCTCTTCCTCCTTTCCTTCCTCCCCTTCTCAGAAAAGGGAAGCCCTGCACCCACCAACCCACCTCAGCACATCAAGTAACAGCAACACTAAGCACATCCACTGAGGCCAGACAAGGCAGCCCAACAAGGGGAAAGTGACCCAAAAGCAGGCAATAGAGTCCATGTCTGAGACAGCTCTGGCTCCACTAGCTCTGGGACCCACATGAAGACCAAGCTGCCTATCCCTTATGTATGTATGGGGGCTAGATCTACGCATGCTCTTTGGTTGGTGCTTCAGTCTTTGTAAGGTCCCATGGTTCACTGACTCTGTTGGTCTTCTTGGGGAGTTCTTGTACTATCTGGGCACCTCTTTCCTTCCCCACATTTTTTCACATGATGCTCCATGCTCTGCCTAATGTTTTGCTATGGGTCCTTGCCTCTGTTTGGATCTGCTGCTGAGAGGACCCTCTTAGAGGACAGTTATGCTAGGCTCCTGTCTGCAAGCATAGCAGAATAGCATTATAGAGTCAGGGGTTGGCTTTCCCCTCTTTTTGGGTCTCAGATTGGGCCAGTCACTGGTTGGGCATTCCCTCAATCTATGCTCCATCTTTTTCCCTGAACATCTTGTAGGCAGGTTAAATTTTGGGTTGAAAGTTTCATGAATGGGTGTCTCTCTCCCTCCACTGGAAGTCCTGCCTGGCTAGGCGGTGGTCACTTCAATCTTAGTATCCCCCTCTGCTAGGATTCTCAGCTAGAGTAACCCCCATTTCCCCCCAGGAGTCTAACCTGTCACAGTTCTCCAGCTTGTTCCAGATGTCCTCTGCTCAGTTTTTCTTCTCTCTCCCTGACCTCTTCCCTCCTACCCCCACATCTGATCCCAACCCTACGTCTCCTCCACACATCCTCTCATACCCAGTTCCCTCACTTCATCCACTTCCAATGTCTATTATATTTTCCCTTATGAGTGGGATTCAAGCGTTCTTCCTTCAGTCTTCCTCGTTACTTAGCTTCTTTGGTCCTGTAGATTGAAGTACGGTTATCCTGTATCATTTGGTTAACATCTGCTTATAAATGAGTGTATACCATTTCTGTCTTTCTGTGTCTGGGTTACCTCACTAAGGATGGTATTTTCAAGTTCCATCCATTTGCCTGTAACTTTTATCATCTTCTTATTTTTAATATCCACTTATAAGTGACTATATAACATATATGTCTTTCTGCTTCTGGGATACCTCATTCAGGACGATCTTTTCTAGTTCCCACCATTTGCCTGCAATTTTCATGATTTCCTTGTTTCTAATTGCTGAATACTATTCCATTATGTAAATGTACCACAGTTTTTGTTTGTTTGTTTGTTTTGTTTGTTTGTTTTTTTCCAGTCTTCAGTTGAGGGACATCAGGATTGTTTCCAGTTTCAGGCTATTACTAATAAAGCTGCTAGGAACACAGTAGAGCAAATGTCCTTTTGGTGTGGTACAGTGTCTTTTGGGTATATGCTCAGGAGACATATAGCTGTGTCTTGAGGTAGTGCTATTCTCATTTCTCTGAGAAACTGCCAGATTGATTTCCAAAGTGATAGCACAAGTTTGCACTCCCACCAGCAACGGAAGAATGTTCCCCTTACGCCACATCCAGACTGATTTTCGAGCAACCATCCAACCAGTATATTCACAAATACAAGAATATTCCAAGAGATACCCTGCAAAGCCTCCATGTTTCCCAGATAGCCATCACTGACTCTAAAGAAAGCAGCTAATCATCCCATGAAATGTGAACATGATTATTCCCACTGCCTATTTCTCCCGTTGTCAGGCCAGTGACCCGAGGCTTTCAAGTTGATTAGGAAGCACGAGTAGACTCCTTCTAGTGAACCCTTCCTAATGGAGCTTGTGTTGTTAATGGTCAGAATGTCTCTCAAGCAAAGTCTGGATTTGAACAGGCAAATCTGGGCTGAGAATTCCTTCTACTTTCACTCCTTGGTTTTAGGACCTATGGATTGTAGCTATTGAACAAGTGTTCTAAATACATGATGTTCTTGCTGGGAGATACAAGCCTCATCCTGGGAGATACAAGCCACAGACAAACACTGATCCCAAAGGCAGTTTTACAAAGAATCCTCTATCAGTAAGTTCGGTTTATATAAATAATCATATAATTAATTGGGTTTAGTTTTATAGCTAGTGAAGTCCATATTTAAAATACATAATGTTTGATAATAAAGGGGAAAATATCACCTCCACAGTAAAGGAACTCTGATATAATATATTTGGCTGTCTGGCAAATGCCTGCCTGGATTTCTTGAGCAACGTCACCACATTTGGAACTCAACCTCTGTGTCTTTGCTGCATATGCAGACTGACCACCTGAGGTGGTGGGTGCCCATCCTGTGGGTGCCCATCTGTGTCTTTGCTGCATATGCAGACTGACCACCTGAGGTGGTGGGTGCCCTTCCTGTGGGTGCCCATCTGTGTCTTTGCTGCATATGCAGACTGACCAGCTGAGGTGGTGGGTGCCCATCTGTGTCTTTGCTGCATATGCAGACTGACCACCTGAGGTGGTGGGCGCCCATCCTGTGGTTTTGGTGTGTGGCTTCTGTCCATGGTTCCCTAGACGTTCCACACAAGGTGATGTTTAAGGCTCTTGGAACTGAATCCATCACAGAAAAACTGAAACTGCATGTCACCAAGCATTTTAAGTTTTATCAATAAAGATCTAGAAAAGACTTCATAATAAAGGCTGAAATGGGATTCATCCAACACTTGAGAGTCAAATTAAGAAGACCATTCATAAACAGAGATATATTTACATCTCTTTTCTAAATAGTTAAAATTAAAATAGCTTTTTTGGTTTAGTTAAACTTTACATGTAAGACAAAAGACAGCCATGCAGGAAAAGATTAGAGTTCATAAGCATTCTAAAAACTCAGTTGCAAACTAATTTTAATATTATGTACCATGAAGTAGAGAGTTTAGAACATTTTAAATATATAGCCTAAAAGTTCATCACATTCTGAAACTGTGTTTACACATAAATTATGCTCTATCCTTTGAGTACCAGATTTTTTATTTTTTCCCAGTACCATCCAATATTTTCTAGATGAGATAACTATGATGTAAAATCGTAAACCATTTTCATCACAAGGCATCTAAAATTCATCAAAGATACTACCCATGTGTATATTTTCACTACTTGTTGAAATATGAAGTAATGTTATATTTTCCAAATAGGGACTTTTATATTATCAATAGACAGCTGTTATATTTGAGATAAGTTGATATAACAAACACCGTAAGCTGGGTAGCTTTTAAAAAGCAGAAATTTAAGTGGCAGTATTTCCCACGGGCTGTGAAGAATCTACAGCTTTTCAACTTTCAGTGCTTACAGAAGCGCTGCAATATTTGCAGTGCCTACAGAAGGTGTTGAACCTATTAGCAGTACTCTGCTATGCTCACAGACAGGAGCCTAGCACAGCTGTCCTCTCAGAGGCTGCACCCAGCAGTGGATCGAAACAGCTGCTGAATTCGCAGCTGAACTTTGTGTGAAGCATATGGAGTCTACTGGAAAAGTGGAGAAAAGGGTGCAAGGATCTGGAAGTGACAGGAGCTCCACAAGAAGACCAACAGAGTCAAGCAACGGTGGCCCAGGGTAATCTGTGGAGACTGAAGAAGCAACCAAGCACCATGCATGGACTGGACCTAGGCTCCCTATGCAGATGGGCCCCTCAGGCTTCACAAGGGAGTCGGGGCTCTCTTGGCTTGAACTCTGTTTCTTGCTTTTTGATCACTGCTCTCTGGTGGGCTGCCTCCCATGCCACAGGGGAAGAAGACATGCTCAGTCCTGATGCAACTTGGTGAGCTGCAGTGAGTGTGGGCGGAGGGAGCTCCCCTTTTCTGAGGAGTAGGGAAGGAGAGAGAAGGGACGAGGCAGGGTGGGACTGGCAGGGGTTTAGGGAAGGGGCTGTGATCAGGGTGTAAAGTGCATAAATAAGTTGATTTAGAGAAGAGGAAGGCGCTGAGCAAATTACACATAAGAGCATAATATGGACACACCCTAACCCTGCATAGCATTTCTAAGACTGTGCTTAAGTGATATTGCTTATGGGGCACACTTACAGGAGGTCATAAGTGTCACTGAATTAGTCAAGTTTTCTACAGTTTCAAGAAACTGACATGGATCACAAAAGTTGTCAAAGTCAAGGCAACCACCCATCCTGTCCAGTGAGGGTCCACTTTCTTACTGCTACATGCTGCTTTTGTGCTGTGTTTACATGGTGAAAAGAGCAAAGCCCTCTGGGCCACAATTAACAGAGTTGCAAACTCTATGCATGAGGATTCCCCCATTTTGATTTACCACGCCCAAAGGACCCCAACATGTTAAGTCCATCAGCATTGATTCAAGTTTTTGTTTGTGACTTCGGGGCTGATATGTGAACCTGGGAGCTGTGCAAATGCATGTAGAAATCAAAAGCAGAGTATCCAAATACAGTTGCAAAGAACTTTGACCTTCCACACCATGTGCCTTTATCCACACTGCAGCAAATTTAAATGAAACAACAGGGTTTGTGTATCCAATCATAAAGTTCTCATATCAGTTTTTGCTGGTATCTTCTTTCTGTAACCATTCTGTAAGGCCTGTCCCAGAGAGTTTCTGATATACTCTCATGCCAATCGCACATGTCTAAGTTACTATGCCATAACCCTATTTTCCCCATGGCTTTTATATACACTCACTTTTGATAAGCAGATGAGGTAAAGGGAGGCAGACCGTGAGCACAGCCTTTAATACCCCTATCATCATGTCTTCAGTGTGCTAAGGACATTGAGCTAGATAGTGTTAAAACAATTACAGTGGTTTTGACAAACATGATGCCACATTTTCAAATTATTTCTTTTCTTACTTTGCTATAGGTAGGGAACAAAACGTTTCAATCTAACATTCTAATAACTTTTTAAAAATATTTCCTTTACCTAATACGCAAAAACTGAAAATAATAGTGATGATAATAATAATAGCAGTAATAGTAAAGGAACTTTCTGCTACAGCACCTAATTTTCATTACAAACAGTCGTTTAAATTGAGCACAGTAGAAAACTCTTCATGTAATTCATAGTGAAATGAAAGGTTTGGGAGATAAATTCTCACATTTTGTGTTTGTACACTTAGAACATAACATTCTGATTCCAAAACACACAGTCTATCTCTGTACCATAAAACTTCGTTTCTCTTGTTTCTTTATCATTAAAAAATGTAGCAGAAACTTTATATTGAAACAGCTCCTTAGATGGAGTACCTTAGTGGGGTAGGAGAAAAGAGATCAATGACATTTTAAAAGAACACTTAATCTAAGGCAAACTGTCGCTATTTCTAGCTGCAAGAACAGATCTAAGCTAGAGTAAATAAACACAACTTACTTAGAGATATGATTTTGGATTTCTTCATGGACAGACATTTCTGGCTTTTAGAGATTGAAAGTTTGTTTGGATAAAATGACTCCTAGCTGAAAATAGCTGTTAGTCAGATTTCTATTACTATAACAAATGACAAAGTACTCAAATTATAAAGCAGGAAGATTTACTTGGTCGCACACTTTTGCATGTTCTAGTCTGTATCTGTTAGTCCCGTGTTCAAGCCTGAGTTGAGCCGCTCATCACAGCAGGAGTGTGTTCAGAGCACAACTCTTTATCAAATAGTCAGAAAGGAAAAGAGAGAAATAAAGGGTTAGAGTCTCACAAGGGCCTTTGGCCTAGATGATCTAGAGACTCCCCACCGGGCTGGAGCTCTTCAGGATAGTCCCACCTCCCAGTAGCACCTTGCTAAAGACTATCTCTTGTCAGTCTTGTTGATGCATACCTTTGGAGATGCTTGATCAATCTTTGAACTGAAGAACCTTCATTTTTTGTCATGAGCAATACATCGTGAAACTGTTATATGCCTCTCTGGATCGGTAAGCCATTTGAAACACTGCAGAGGCAATGGGGCCTGAGACGCTGAGCTCACTAATACTAATCCAACTTCTGACTGGTCAGGAACCCATTGTAAAACATGGTCACCAGCAACTGCTCTGTAGGACAACCTCCTTGGGAGACAACGAGCCAGCCACACCCAGTAGTTAACAATTAAGCATCCGAGGCATCCTGAATCTGTGATTTCATCTTGTGAAAAGAATTCATGGAGTTACTGAGATGTAATTCTGATGTTTTGTTTGTTCCCTGATACTGTTGCTTCATGGAATAGTATATAACGAATCTTCAATGTTGTAAATCCTATGCATTTCAAGCATGTCTTTCAGAACATCTTAGAAATGTGAACATATGGGGCTTTAAGATTTGATTGGAGATAATTTGCACATGATTACTTTCCATCAGTTCTTCTCATACCATGCTTGGGAATCTTTACTGTAAATGCTTAGAAGACTCTATGAGGAGAGGAGTATAACAGTGCTGTTTGAAGCTATGACTACCAGAATGTAGCTTCACTTTCATACACAACACATTCTGATATAGGCTTTTATTTATCATCATCCAATGAGAAATATGTGGACACCTTCCTTGGGTCAAAAATAGCAATCAAGAGAACAAACACCACAGTAGCTACCACCATGAGGAGCTTACACTATAACTTCTCTTGAATTGCTTTCATTTTTCTCTAAGATAATCACCTAAAAACATGAGAATTTAACTTGTAAAAAAACTTACACTAGTATTAATAGCAGTTTTCTTTCATTTGATATTGGAAACAGCACATGAACATCAAGAGATAAGAGGGTATAATAGCTATTCAAACTGTGGTATGTACAGGGAACAGGACAGAAGCCTACCACAGAGGGCCTCTGAAAGACTCCACCCAGCAAGGTATCAAAGCAGATTCGGAGAATCATAGCCAAACTTTGGGCAGAGTGCAGGGAATCTTATGAAAGAAGGGAGAGATAGAAAGACCTGGAAGGGACAGGAGCTCCACAAGGAGACCAAAAAAACTAAAATATCTGGGCACAGGGATCTTTTCTGAGACTGATACTCCAACCAAGGATCATGCATGGAGATAACTTAGAAACCCTGCAGAGATGCAGCCCATGGCAGCTTAGTCTCCAAGTGGGTTTCCTAGTAATGGAAATAGGGACTGTCTCTGACATGAACTCAGGAGCTGACTCTTTGATCACTTCCAACTGAGGGGTGCAGGCAGTCCACACAGGAAGACAATGAAGTCCTGATGAGACCTGATAGGCTAAGATCAGATGGAAGGGGCTTCCTCTATCAATGGACTTGGGGAGGGGCATAAGGGAGAAAAGGCAGGGAGGGGGGTTGGGAGAAGACCAGATGGGACACAGCAGGGATACAAATTGAATAAATTGTAATAAATGATAATAATAGAACAAAGAAAAATACTCTTGGTACAAGACTCTCACCCTCTCTCTCTGCCTCTCAGTAACCTCTCTTTCCTCTCCTGTTCTGGTGAGAGCTGGGCATCTCTGACTCATTCTGTCAAATCTTTCTCTGATTCATCACTTTGTCTGCCCATCAATTAGAAATCACTTTCTTTTTTTTTTAATTTTTATTTTTATCAGTTACATTTTATTAATTCTGTATCCCAGCCGTGCCCCGAACCCTCGTTCCCTCCCAGTCCCTCCCTCCCTC
>REGO01000144.1:1106086-1116729 GCA_010120015.1 Rhombomys opimus
GACAGCTCAGTGCTGCCCCGCCGCCAAGTCCCACTGTAACTGGTGACTGGGTCGCTAGTCCTGATGCTTTCTGGGAAGTCCTGGAAAGTCCTGGATTCTCTTCACTGTGCCATCCAAGCTTGGGAGGCCCAGCACCTGGTGTATCTAGGTTGTATGACGTTTCTGCCTGGTTTTGGTGAATATATGGCGTATTCTCTGTCACTGTGGGATTGGGCGGGCTGTACCGTCACAGATGGCGATTCTACGGAGCTAGTATGGTGTCCAGCAGACTCGGGCCCTGGGGGGATGGTGTAGCCGCTGCGCGGATCTGGGACTCCGGGACATTTACTGCTGATCTTTGCCTGCCGCTAAAGGGCTTGGAGCTCTGCCCCAGCGGCTGTATACCTCAGGCAATTAGGTCTGCTCTGAGAAAGACCAGTCAGCTGTGCCGCTGTGCCGAGGTGGAGCGAGTTCTCCTGTGATGTTCCCTGTCGGTCTAGAAATCTCCACCGTTGTCTTCCTAGGTTAGAGGTCCTTCCATCCACCAACTCAGAAGTTCAGGTATTCCACTGCTCAGAAATGGTGTGTGCTCATCGCCATCTTGGCTCCACCCCCCTAGAAATCACTTTCAAACATGGATGCTTTCTTCTACAACCTAACTTTATCTTCATTGTTTGGGATAAAAGTTTTATACTAAGGGTGTGTCTGTATTTCAGCCAGATCATACTGTAATCTAGAGCACATCTGCATTTCAGCTAGATCACATACACTTTAAAGATTTTTGAATGTGATTCCTTGCCAGAGTAGCCATGTTGCTGGATTTAAATTCCTCTATAAAGTATGATCATTATGTTAATTTTAGTGTTGGGTTCACAGTGCCAATAAATGACAAAATTTACCAAAGCATGCACTATAAATGCATGTACATTATCATACGTCAATAAGTCTTATCTTAGTACACCTTTTGAGAATTATATGGCATAATTAAATGACAGAATACCTTCCAAATATTGTTGTGCCATCTTGGGTTTCACCCATTTGGGGATGAATTTATGTCAGAATTTTAAATATTTATTTTACTTTTAGAATGAACTTTATATGATAAAGATTTTACACACACTACTAGATTTGACTCATCAAAGCCAGTCCAGGAGCTGCATGCTTTTTTTGCTTTTCATGTTAGGATTTCAGTTTTTTTTTATTAATGTTTTACATTTAGTTATTTATTTTTACATTTATTTACAACTCTGAATTTCTTATTGCCTTCTCAGTTAAGATACTCTGTTCAAATGTCTGTTTTTGGTGCTGATGTCTAGGCATTTTTGGTATTGTTGTGTCCCAGCTGAGTCTAGGGATGGTATAAGAGGTTACAAAAAAGGAAGCTGGTGTTTACTGCCATCTTAGCCTCTCTAAGAGATTGCACCTCTTCTGGAGACTTTACCCTTCTTTCACTTTGTAGATATATTCTTACTTTTAAATTCTTATAGTTTGTGTCTTGAGATAAAACTATAAATCCACACATTGCAAATGCAAACCTCTGGCATTCTTTTTTAAATGGTAAATACATCTTTCGTTTTATTTTTTCTTAATTATTTAAGCATTTTATAATGCGTATATTTATTTAATTAAGCCCACTCTCATTCCCTCCATTCCATTTCTTCCCATATGTCTCCTGCCACTATTATATGTGTTCTATTGTCTACTGGATCCACTTGACAGTGACAACATGTGCAGAAGCATGTGTAGCCTCTCAGTGGCCGTATTTCTGAAGAAAGCTGACTGGTTCCTCTCCCAGACACCACGAATTGCCAGTCGCTCCTCAGCTGGGAGGGGGACATTGTGGGCTGCCTCCCATCCATTCTCTGAACCACCAATCACTAATCAGCTGCTTGTGAGGCTGCTGCCTCCTTGCTGTGTGGAATCTCAGGCATATTCCACCTTCTGCAGGGCCACCGTCCAACCTATTAGCATCATCGGTTTTCTGTAGTATTCTGGCTTCTATATCTGATGGTCATGGTGCTGACTGAACATTGTTTTAATAATGGAAAGAATGTAAGTAACAATATTGTGTATCCTATTTACAGAGAAGAGATCTCCAGTGAGATTTTTCAGCATTTTGTAGAAAGGGCAACATTCCCTTGCCAGGGGTTATCTTAATCTTAGAGTAAGTAACTTAAAATTATTCCTATTCCTGAGAGTGACTCATCCTGTTTTCACAGTGTTCCAAAGAGGTTCAGTTAGGATTAGTGGAATGTTATTGAGATCGTGATGGTCTCTGTTTTACTGACTTTTGGGAGTGCTGTTTATCACTACTTCTTCAGACTCTTAGCAGATGAGTTTATTTGTCTGTACTCACTTATCAGTATACAATACCTGTTCCCAGAATATGTCTTTCAGCTTGAGAAATTCCACAGATCTGTACACATGCACACATACACACACACACACACACACACACACACACACACACACACACACACAGAAGGGGGAGCTGTTAATTTGAGAGGATTGACATGGGAAGGGCTTGAAGGAGGGTACTTGGGAGAGATTAGAGAGAGGAAAGGGAGAGGGAAAGTGATATACGACTATATTTCAGCAATACATAAATAAGTAAATAAACAAACAAACAAATCTCAAGGAATTACATCTGATTATAAATATCCCATCCCCAGTAAGGCACTAAGATCCTCAGCTTGTTTACTCATCTCTCAGACTTCTCTGTTCTCTCGTGTATCTTGCTGTCTGGGTAGGTACTACTAAATATGTTCCTGATGTCCTAGCCTATCTACAAAATTCTTAACTTGAAGCCTCACTGAACTTAAAAGAACTCGAGATCAGCACTCTGAGTTTTATTCCTCTACTGAATCCAAGGAGCAGTATTAAAAAGAATTTAAACAGGCTAGACTAACGTTGCTAAAATTTTTTAGTGAACTAATCCAGAGAAGAACAAGACACAAACGTTAGGTTCAAATGACCTATAAAAGCTTAAGCATGGTGCTCAGTGATGTCACATACAAACACAGTGTCAGAGAGGGCCTTCCGTGCATGAGCCGAGCCAATGAGTGAATTCCACTTTCACAAGAGTGCTAGAGAGACTGTCTCAGGAAGGGGACTCTAGACCACTCCTAACAAAACGAAACCAAGCCACGGGGCCACTTCAAATTAATTTCGGCTTTTAGGTTTCTTAACTTTTGAATTAAGAACAGATCCTCACTAAAATGGCGCTCCAACAAGATTGAGATATAAAAGAAAGAAAAGTGGGTCAATCAATTAGGAACCACTACTCAAGAATAAGCATACTGGGCTATGGGTGTAGCTCAGGGGAAAAGCACTTGCAGGATTTCAGAAGAAGCATGCGCAGTTCACATTTATGACGCCAAAGGCTACTCAGTGAGACACAGCACTTAGAACATTAATTTTAAGGGATATTTTTGAGATACCTGTTGATAAATTTCTCCATCATTGAGTGTGATATTAGTTTCTTGATGCTTAACCAAATACCAACTAAGGAAAATTTTAAATGGGCAGAGTTTACTTTATCTCACAGTTGGAAAAGATACACCCCACCATTGTGGCTTAGAAGCCTGAGGTGCCTGGACACATCACATGAGGTGAGGAAGCAATGAGAGGTGAGTATTTGTCCTAGTTAGGGTTTCTGCCACTGTGATAAAACACCATGATTATAAATTGTTGGGGAAAAAAGGTTTATTTGGTTTACACTTTCACTAACTCTACCACTCAAGGAAGCCAGGACAGGAACTCAGAGCAAGATCCTGGAGGCAGGAGCTGATGCAGAGGCCATGGAGCAATGCTGCTTTCTGGCTTGCTCCTCATGACTTGCTCAGCCTGCTTTCTCTCTCTTCCTTCCTTCCTTCCTTCCTTTCTTCCTTCCTTCCTTCCTTCCTTCCTTCCTTCCTTCCTTCCTTCCTTCCTTTCTTTCTGTTTTATTTGCTTTTTGTTTTTGATTGTAATTAATAAAAATAAAAAATAAAATGTATTCTCTTTGTATCCCACCTGTAGCTTCCTCCCTCTTCCCCTCCCAATCCTACCTTCCCTCCATCTTCTCCACCCATGTCTCTCCCCCAGTCAACTGACTGGGGAGGTCCTCCCCTTCCATCTGATCCTAGTCTATCAGGTCTCATCAGAAATGGATGCATTGTTTTCCTTTGTGGCCTGGTAAGGCTGCACCCCACTGAGGGGGAAATGGTCAAAGAGCAGGCCACTGGGTTTATGTCAGAGACAACCCCTGTTCTCCTTACTAGGGAATTCCACTTGGACACTGAGCTGCAGTGAGCTACATTTGTGCAGGGGTTCTAGGTTTTCTCCATGTATGGTCCTTGGTTGGAGCATCAGTCTCAGAAAATACTCCTGTGTTCATATTTTTTGGTTCTGTTGCTCCTTGTGGAGCTTCTGTCCCTTCCAGGTCTTTCTATCTCCCCCTTCTTTCAAAAGATTCCCTGCACTCTGCCCAAACTTTGGCTATGAGTCTCAGCATTTGCTTTGAGACTCTGCAGGGTACAGTTTTTCAGAGGCCCTCTGTGGTAGACTCCTGTCCTGTTCCCTGTTTTCTCTCTCTTCTCATGTCCATCCTCTTTGCCTTTCTGAATGAGGATTGAGCATCTTTCTCAGAGTCTTCTTCTTGCTTAGCTTCCTTAGGTACAGATTTTAGTATGTTTATCCTATATTATATGTCTAATATCCACTTCTGAGTGAGTATATACCCTGTGTGTCTTTCTGCTTCTGGCATACCTCACTCAGGATGATCTTTTCTAGTTCCCACCATTTGCCTGCAAATTTCGTGATTTCCTTGTTTTCAATTGCTGAGTAGTATTCCATTGGGTAAATATACCACAATTTCTGTATCCTTTCTTCCATTGAGGGACATCTGGGTTGTTTCCAGTGTCTAGCTTTTACCAATAAAGCTACTATAAACATGGTTGAGCAAATGTCCTTGTGTACTTGAGCATCTTTTGGATATATGCCTAGGAGTGGTATAGCTGGATCTTGAGATGGCACTATTTCTAATTGTCTGAGAAAGCACCAGATTGATTTCCAAAGTGGTTGTACAAGTTTACATTCCCACCCCCAATGGTTCCCCTTTCTCCACATCCTCTCCAGCATTTGATGTCACATGAGTTTTTGATCTTAGCTATTCTGTTGGGTGTAAGGTGAAATCTCAGGGTCGTTTTGATTTGCATTTCCCTGATGACTAAGGATGTTGAGCATTTCCTCAAGTGTTTCTCTGCCATTAAATATTACTCTGTTGAGAAATTTTGTTTAGCTCTGTACCCCATTTTTAATTGGATTACTTGATTTGTTGTTGTTTATTTTCTTGAGTTCTTTAGGACCAGGACCACCATCCCATTTATGGCAGCTGTGGTATCCATGTGTGGCATCTGTGTTCCTGAAAGAATCATCTGGCTACAGTAGCTTTGAGTACCCTCCTCAAACTCTGCCTCCAGCCACAGTCACAGCTTCTCTCGTGCCAACTCTACCCTATGCATGCAGCTTTCATGGGGGAACAGCCTATGGCTCCAGAATGGTCAACATCATAGATTCTTCATCCAAATTTATGTCTCACTTTCACACTGTAATATTACATTTTGTATATCTTCGAAATCAGTATCATGTGGATAATCCTGCCAAGTTTTGTCCTTCCATCTATAAGGAGTCTGAGCCTCCCCCAAGGCTGGGCCAGCATCTGTGTCTTGGTAGAGAACACTGGAAAACCACTTTTCTATGTGATACCTTCAAACATGGAAATCCTTCAGCAACATTTTGAATTTGCATTTTTACAAACCAAAATCTATGGAAGATGCACTCTTTCCCTTACATCACCTTCCCTCTTCTCTCAGTGATGAGTCTGGGTTTTATGTTTAT
The DNA here is from genome assembly GCA_010120015.1 of Rhombomys opimus. Classification (NCBI taxonomy): domain Eukaryota; kingdom Metazoa; phylum Chordata; class Mammalia; order Rodentia; family Muridae; genus Rhombomys; species Rhombomys opimus. The sequence continues at coordinate 1,111,946 of REGO01000144.1, forward strand.
CAATGGCACTCATCTCTCTAATGGCTATTGCTGATTTCTCAGAGCCTGTGTTGTCTGAATCTTGGGGTTTGTCTTTGTTTCTTTCTTAAAACTGCAACATTTTTATGCATCTGCTCCATGTATTGCTGTCTCTCCCTGAGGATCAGAACAAGAGCAAAAAGTAGCAACCATGTCACAGTCTGGATTCTCTTCTCTCTTGAAATTCTTTCCTGCAAACTTAGCTATTACTTTTAAAGCTAGCCTCGTTTAAGTTCACAGTGCATGGGCAAATTGCAACTAGGTTTGTAACCAGAATGAATCATGAATAACCCTTCTAGCCCAGATCCTGACAGACTCCTGGGTCCCCTCTGAAACTTCATGAGCTAAGTCACCAGTGTATACATTTCTCTCAGCATTCTGGTCTTCTGAACTACCAATATGGTCTGTTATATTCTTCTTATAGCATGCTAAGACATCTTTAGCCTGAAGTTCCACAATCTTTCATAAGCCAGTTACAAAACTTGGTGGATTTCATGATTAAGTTTATCACAACAAAGCCCCACATCTCACTGTTGTGTTTCTTTCTTTTTTACTTTCTTTGCTGCTATGACCAAATATGAACAGAAACAATTTAAAGGAAACAGAGCTTATCTGGCTTCTGCTTAAGGGACTGGTCATCATGGTAGAAAAGTCAGAAGCTGGAAACAGCTGATCTCACCATATGCACAGTCAAGAAGTAGAGAGCGACGAAGGTTCCAAATCATATCAGTTTCTTCCAGAGACACAACCCTTGAGCTGGTAATCCTTAAGGGAAATGTTCCCTCCTCAGTGAAACCATTCAAAAAATTTCCTCATAGACATACCCAATGATGTGATTTTTGTAGTGATTCTCAACTGTCAAGTTGATGGTGAAAACTAGCCATCATGGGTTCTAAATTAGGGTTCTAAATTTTCTCACTGTCATTGTGTTACTTTTGTTACTGTGCACTGTAAGTCAAAAACCTTTCCTTTTACATCCCCCTGGAGTTCTGAATCTTCCACTCCAGGTTCGTTTAACTTCTTTTAGCATTAACTCTCTCTTATGATGTTTATATATGTTAGATTATAATCCTTCCCTCACTTGACATAATCACGCTAATCTCCTTGGCTCTTTAACTTTTTCTTTTAATATTTTTCTTTAGGGAACTGAAGATCCAAATGATGAGACTTCACATCAGTAAAGCAATGGTGGCAAGGATATATAAAGCTTGGATTTATAATAATCGTGATAGAGGGATGAGCCTCACAAAATCATTTCTGTGAAACTTATTCTCAAAATGAAATTTGAAACTATAAATAATGTAACTTAGATCTCTGCCAGTTCTCAAAATTTGTGAGAGAAGGCAATTAAGGTTAGTAGAAAGTTCTTCCATCGTTCTCATCTCCAACTCCCTCTCTAACTGTGAGGATTCAAATAGTACAATTAACTAAAAAAGCATGTAATGGGCCTCTACAAACATGTCAGCTGTCCTTCCCTAAGGTGCATGATTGGAAGTGGTAAAGGGCTGGGCTGGAATCACAGATGATCCATAAAGACAGAGCAATTATCACAGATGATCCATAAAGACAGAGCAATTACATAGAATAATTCACCATAAGAAATTCATCCCAGATATGACCTGATAAAACAAAACAATCTATGAACAGAGGGCTGCACTTGTTACACAATACAAAAGCTTAGATGCTATAAAATTGTTTCGAGACCATTTGGTAGAATCCACCCATGAAAGACTCTCCTATGGAAGCAGCTCTGGTTTCAATGTGAAGTGTTTAGAAGAGAGGAGAGATGTTCAAACACAGGCAGAGTGCATGGAAACAGGAATGTGCGGCACAGGTTACCTATGGTGAACCAGAAGCAGAGAGAGGAATCTTCAAAGAAAATACCATAGTCTCCTAATTTTCCAGCTAGACCACATCCTAAGCATTCAACTACCTGAGAAACAGAACCAACATTTTCAACACATGCGCCTGTTGGGGATGTTGTTACTTGGAGTGAAAATGTTTCCTAAACATGTACCATTCCAACAAATTTATGTTCAGTGTGCACTGGGGAGAGAAAATTTTCTGTAAAGCACATTCTTAGAATTGAGAATCCTGAACCAATGTATGTTCCACAGTTTAGAATTTCAATTGTTGTGATAAAATATCATAACCAAAATCAGTTTGGGGAGGAAGAGACTTATTTCATCAGACATCTCACAGGACATCCTCAACCACTGACAGAAGTTAAGGCAGGAGCCTGGGGACAGGAACTGAAGCTAAGGAGGTAGGGAAATGCTGATGATCCACCTTGCTCCTTATAGCTTGCTCAGTCTACTTTCTTATATACCGCCTAGAACCACACGCACAAAAGGTATCACTACCCAGCAGGGGTGGGACACTTCCACATCAGTGATTAACCAAGATGCCCCATAGGCTTGCCCACAGGGCCATGTGGTGAAGCCTTTTCTAAATTGAGTACCCTGTTCCAAAATGATCCTTTCTTGTATGAAGCTGACAAGAAACTGACCAGTACTCAGTGAAATTGATATTATTAATCACTAGAGAAGACTTTAGTTGCCAATAATATTCTGAGTAATCTACAAAACAAATTAAAGCAGATAAGAAGCTGGTCACTGTTTAAAAGTTACTCAGAATATGTCACTAAGTTAGTAAGTCTTCTGAATGTCTTCATTCTCTAGACTGTGGTATATGGAATACATCTTCCATTCCAACAGAATGGTAACCATTGACAGAATTACCTATTTAAAAAGCAGAGATGTGATTAAACAGATCTTAGAATCAGTTCACAAACACTCACAATTACATAAACAAGCTACAGTAAGAAGAGCTTTTTAAAATCTCTTTAGGTCATTTTCCTGATTCAAATATTTTCCAACCTCATATAATGTAATCACAAATCCAATACCTTTAGTGAAATCTCATTAAATAAATTGCTCTCTTGTATAATTATACAGGCCTAATTGCTATTACCTCTAGAAAATATTTTCTGTCCTAAGTACATCAGATAGAGATTAAGTACTTCCATTTTAGCCTTTGAATTAATTTCAAAAGAAGAAATTAAAAATAAGTTTGCTTACTGAAATTAAAATTAAATAATAATTACTAAATTGCTGCATTTGAAATCAATAAAATTATTCAGTTCTTTCAGTAACAAGGAAATTGCTAGAACAATAGCTACAATTGTTTTGCTTTTATGATTTGGAATATGACTATTTTCACACTTTATTGAAGACTGCAAACTCAAAATGTGGAAAATGTAAGTAACTGTATTTTACTGAGTTTTTTTCCTTATAATTTTATTTTTAATTATAATTTATTATGTATACCAGCAGAAGCACTCTCTCTCACCCTCCTAACACAACCCTCCTTCCCTCTCCACCTCCCTTGCCTCTCCCCCAGTCCACTGATAGGGGTATGGCCTCCTCCCTTTCCATCTAACCCTAGCCTATCAGGTCTCAGAGGACTGGCTACACTGTCTTCCTCTGTGGCCTGATGAGGCTGCTCTGCCCTCAGGGGAGGTGATCAAATAGCCAGCCACTGAGTTCATGTCAGAGACAGCCCCTGTTCTCCTTACTAGGACACAGAGCTGTCATGGGCTATATCTGAGCAGAGGTTCTAGGTTATCTCAATGCATGGTCCTTGTTTGGAATATCAGTCTCAGAAAACACCCAGATCTTTTGGTTCTGTTGCTCCCCATGTAGAGCTACTGTCCCCTCCAGGTCTTTCTATCTCCCCCTTCTTTCAAAAGATTTCCTGCACTCTGGCCAAACTTTGGCTATGAGTCTCAACATCTGCTTTAATACCTTGCAGGGTAGAGTCTTTCAGAGCCCCTCTGTTGTAGGCTGCTGTCCTATTCCCTATTTTCTCCTTCTTCTCTTGTCCATCTTCTTTGCCTTTCTGAATGAGGATTGAGCATCTTACCTGGAGTCTTTTTGGTTGTTGTTGTTGTATTTCTTTTTTTTAACTTTATTTTTCTTTTTAGTTATATTTTGTTAACTCTGTGACCCCGCTGTATCCTGCTCCGTCATTCCCTCCCCAACCCCACACTCCCTCCCTGGTCTCCTCCCTGCCCCTTTCCAAGTCCACTGATAGGGAAGGACCTCCTCCCCTTTCATTTGACCCTGTTTTATCAGGTATCTTCAGGGCTGGCTGTAGAGTCCTCCTCTGTGACCTAACAGGACTGCTCCTCCCCTGGGGGAGGGGGGGGAGTCAAGGAGCCTGACCTTGAGATCCTGTTAGAAATAGTCCTTGTTCCCCTTACTTTGGAAAACTATTTGGTTACTGAGCTACCACGGGCCACATCAGAGCAGAAGTTCTAGGTTATATCCATAGATGGTCCTTGGTTGAGTGTCAGTCTCAGAAAAGACCCTGTGCCCAGATATAGTTGGACCTTGTAGAGCTCCTATCCTTTCCATATCATACTAACTCCCCTTTTTTCATATGATTCCCTGCACTCTGCTGAGGGTTTGGTTATGAGTCTTAGTGTCTGCTTTGAAACACTGCTATGTAAAGTCTTTCAAATGCCTTTTGTGGTAGATTCCTGTCATACCTTCAATACACATCCCATTTGTCTTTCTAAATGAGGATTGATCATCTTCGCCCGTGTCCACTTTCTTGATTATCTTCTTTAGATGTGTAGATTTCATTATGTTTATCATATCTTGTAGGTCTATATAAGCGAGTATATACCATGTTTGTCTTTCTCCTTCTGGGATACTTCACTCAGAATTATCTTTTCTAGATCCCACCACTTGCCTGCAAAT